>JAPMOB010230177.1:41656-85466 GCA_029875015.1 Lepomis gibbosus
AATCCATAGAGGCGAAGTATTTTATGTTTTAGAAATAAATGAAAAGCTTTATGACAAAATCTTAGCCAGTTTCAATTTAAGACTGAGTGCAACACTCCCCTTAAGATAACTTAATTTTCCTTTTTGCCAAAAAAATAGCAACACACTATTCCAGACAATAAATTGTTAATGATTTCAGGATTTCTTCTCAGGCTTCTTAGTCTAAATTTTGCTGCCAAGGCGAACTGTGCAACATCAAACTAATTTGAAATCATAAAAAATAGGTACATTAATGCAACTCTTGTTTTGTGCAGAGAAAATACATTTTAGCTCATCTAAAACTTGAATTAAGATTCTTCATACAGAGAAAGACAATATCCAGAGAGATAAAGAGGCCTCCTTTAGAAAAGATGCCAGGAAAAAATCATGAATCACGATAAATTAAAGTTAGCAGAGAGAAAAAAAAATCCAAAAATTTATGAAAATCAACAAGTAATAAAATACAAAGGCATTGAAACAGAGACTGAGAGTAACATTTTCTGTTACCCTCCCTTTAACACACACCTGCTCTTGTTTGCGTGCTCTCTTGGACTGCCACTCCCGTTCTCCTCTTTGCCCTCCTTACCCCGCACTAAGTGGAGAGATTTAAACGCCCATAAAAACAAGTGAGTCAGACCCCCCCAGCTCTGCGCCAGTCCAGTCACCCAGAACCACCCTGTCTGGTTACAGCTGGACCACGGAGGAAAGCTGAGCCGTTCGGTCCAGAATACCTCACAGTGAAATCTATTTTCCTTCAGTTAACCTTTAGTTCACCAGAGGAATGACTTTTAGATGATCTTTCCATAGTGCCGTGGCCAAGAGGGTTAAATGGGTGACATTTATGTGGTGTGATGGCAGCAGTGATGAGAGATAGCAAATATTATGTATGAGAGCACTGAGCAGTGGTGGTGATGGAAGTGATGGCGGCTGTGAGGAGAAATGTTTCTGAAGTGATGACATTTTTATGATCTTCTCTTTTCTTCTCTTCTCTTTACTCAGCTCCTTTACTCCACCTATCTCTTCAGCTCTGCCAGGAGGAGCATTGGTGTTGATGAGGAGATCAGGAGGGAGGTGTATGACCGGATGATGCCTGCTTTTGAGGAGCTGTTTGACAAGGTTGAGGAACACACACTTAACATCCTGCTGGATCCATGGACGCTCCTGGTCAGCAGGGACAAAGAGTCTTTCAGGAAGGTGACTAGAGTACAAAGTTTAATTTACTTCACTTTCCTTTAGTAAGTCTGCAGGTTAGCTGGCACAGAGATCTACTGATCAGAGACATTCAAATGGATAAACTATGAAACAAGCCTGTTGTGAAATTTCACAACACACAACTAAATGTTTAATAATGTTTATGGTGGTGCATGTATGGATAATGTAAAAATTAATTTGATTTAGTTATTAATGTAAGTCTAAGGTTTCCTAAGTGTGGTACTGCAGATTATTTTCTGGATTAATGGTTTGAAATATCTAGAAAAGGTATAAAATACTCATCACAATGTCTTAAAGTAAAAGGTCATGCCTTGTTAACAGTCCAAAACTGTCAAATATTCAAGTTGATATAATCCCCGACCAAGAAAATCAGCACATTCTCAAATTTGAGAACCTGGGATCTCCAAATGTCATTTCTGCTTGTAAAATAACTGCAATTGAGTATCAAAATAATTAGATTCAGTTTCTTTTGATTGACTAAGCGATCACCTCTTTGCAGTTGTAATTGACTTTATGTGTATGTGTGTTCAGGTGTGTGTGCAGGAAGAGGTGCGCTGTGTCGACAATCAGGAGTACAGGGAACTCCAGAGTCTCTACAAAGAGTCAGAGAGCCGACTGAAACAGGTCAGCCAGCATCCACGAGCTCCACAGATTTATAAAATGTTTGTGCTCTGTTAATAGCCAATAAACACACACCAGTGAGCATAAAACAGCTAATGTAAACATTAATGTGAAGATGGCCTCTTTCCAGTATTTATATATTGCTTTGTAACAATGTTCCAACACTATTTAACTTGGCATGAACATGCCATTTACAATGGTGTCGTAGTTCTGTTATATAGATGAAATGATCCATGTGACTGCTTTACGGTGACTTTAGTACATCAAAGATGCATGATGTGATGTGGAAAAATGACTGTTAAGAGTTTACGCTGCACCTTATTTTTTCCTTTTTTTTTTTTTGCTCCATCTCTATTACATATTCTCTCCCTCGTGCTGCTGTGTCTCCTCCACAGGTGGAACAGTGCACGTCCATATTATTTCCCTCTCCTATTACAGGCCGCCAAGCCTCCAACTCTTGGTCCAGAGTGTCTCCAAATTACCAGGGTTACCGTCTTGGTTCCTTGCTACGTCACCGCCATGAGATCGGGCACTTCATGTCCTTTCTTCAGAATCAGGACGCCAGGTGAGCTGTATAACCCCACTCTTTTTATATCAGACTTTTTTAGACATATGTCCCTACCTTACCTAAATATGTATATGTAATAAATTTACAGCCCAACACTCTGCCTGATTTGTACACGTGCATCATATTCACATTAACCTGAAATGAAGGCAGTATGCCCGAAAAGTGTATTGTGGGCAGGATGTACATGACGCACATGAGTTTATGTGAAATTAACATGGTTGTTCTAAACATGTGTTTCTGCTCAGTATCCATCTGACATGCTGGCTGGATCTGGAGCAGTACAGAAGGACTCCTCAGAAGGACAAAGCTATCAGACAAGAGAGATCGTCTCACATTGCAACCAAATACCTCAACAGGAAGTACTTCTTTGGCTCTGACAGCCCCGCCACAACAGAAGAGCAGAACGATGTATGTCAGTCAATCCCATGATTTTAAAAAAAAAACATTTTTTAAAAACGTTTTATTGTAACCATTTTGGTACCAAACAGAGGCTGCTGTGGCTCTCACACAATTTCCCATCTCCCTTCTCTGGCATCCTGAAGACTTCATGCTGACAGCTCTGACAGCAGGGTGGCGGTGGGAAGCGGGGGCTGACATGGTTAGAATTAAAACAAGAAGGAGAAGAGAGAGGGACTGGATCCAGAAAGACAAAGATGATCAGCTCTAGTAACAATGACAGTAGGATGAAATCTCTCCTGACATTTATAGTCTGAGATTAGGTTTCTGGATTCTAGGATTACTGCAGGAGGGCATGTTGTGTAGAGTTTGGAAGACCAGATGGGACACTGAGCCTGAATTTCTTTCTTTTTTTTTCTTTTGAGACACCAGAGATAGCTGCAATGTTTATTTATTATACGGTCACAGAACAGAGGATTGTTTTCTGTTATAGGACAGTGATTCTCAGCCTTTGCTGTCTGTGGTATCCCCACAGCTCTGTCAGATAAACTCAAGAGCCCCTTCATCGACATCACTGCATGTTCCAAATGTGAACTGATTTTAAACCGGATGATATTTAACATTACTGTATTATGATTAGTTATTAGTTAATTATTAGTTATGTCAAGCAACAATGTTTTTATAGAAGTGGACTAATAGGTCCTATTTATTATATTTATTTAGTTACTTTTAGCTATTGTTCTTGAGGCACACTGGAAGAAAGATATACAGTGCACTTGTTGACATGACTTCAACTCTGGTGCATGACCTTTGTCATTCTCATCTCAATAATACCATCAAAATAATGATCAGAACTGTATTTGAAAAGAGCTAATTATAGTGCTTCTAACTCTGTACGATTGGGTCTGGCTGCTGCTCTTGCATCTCAGTGTTGATTTCTTGTCTGCGTGAGCTATGTAGAGAGACTGACAGCTTTACTGCTTTGGCCCTTCACTCTCTCCATCACTCAGTCATCCCGTCACAGATTGGCCTCCTTTCATCTACGGACTCCCACTCCAGTGCCACAACTGGTTCCAATTTCTGAAGGCCGTGCAAAACGAGATGAGAGAAAATATAAAGGAGATATAAATAGGGAGACGTGGCCAGATCGATGTATGAAGACAGAAAGCAGACAGGGGAGATGGAAGAGAACAGAGGGATTGTGGGAATGATGGAGAGCACAGCAGGAGTCAGGAAGGAGATGAGTTTTCTCTCGCTGTGGATAGTTTTTTTTTTTGTTTGTTTTTTGTTTTTTTTGAGTTTGTCCACCTCATCTGTTTTATAGAAATCTACAGACGTTCCCTCCAGTCAGATTTAGCATTCATATCAAACACATGAACACACATGCAACCACCTGCCTTCACTGCGTCTTTGACTGAGTCTTGCTTATGTTCTTTCTGTGTGTGTGTGTGTGTTTAAAGATATTGCATCTGGCAGGTGGACTGGAGCGTCTGCAGCTACAATGTCTCTCAAACCCAGTTGCTGTGGAGATCCAGGAAATCATCAGGAGTTCCATTGAGCAAAAATGGCTGCCTCTGTTCCTGTCCACGGCAGAGTTCACAGAGCGACAGAAACACAAACCAAAGGTGTACATTCTGATGCTTAACACTGACACGGCTAATTGATCATCTCAGAGCAGAAGTCCTGATTACCTTTTCTTGCAGAAAGTTAGATGAGAGTACTGATACCACTCCGATGTCTCTCTGTTCAATATAAGGCCACAGCCAATTAGCTTAGCTTAGCATAAAGACTGGAAACTGTACTAAAAGTTTAAAAATGACAAAATGTGCAGTTTACTGGGGTGGTTATGTGCTGGAGCTGTTCTTGGCTCTGTGCAGTTGCCAAGAAACCAGTAGAGACTTTATGAAGTTACTGGTCCAGACAAGAAATGGTTTCAGTGCTTCCACTTGAGGATTGCACAAACAACATATAACATATTATTTGGTGAGCTTTAGAGGTCCATGTAGGTGGAATTTGTTACCTTTTGGTAACAGAGTCAGGGTAGCTGTTTCTAGTCTAGGATAACCAGACTGGCCACTGGCTGTGGCCTTATGTTAAACTTAGATTTCATCTAACTCTCAGCAAGAAGGCCAATAAGGGTATTTCCCAAAATAGCAGACTGTTCCTTTAGTCAAAAGAAAATACTTAAATTACACTTGAGAGATTTTGTTTGTACATAGCCAAACATTCATGTGAGCTTTGTCTCTATTCAAGTGTATCAGGTTAGAGGATATATCAAGTAAAGGCTAAACACAAAACTGTTTAACCTGTTTTTTTACACAAAGTATTGTAATTTACAGAATGAATGAAAGTTTAAACAGTATTTAGTCATTATTATTAAAACACAGCCAGTTAATAGGCTTCCATGATGCTGTCAGCAGTAGAAGCTGGGAGACCAGTGACAGCTGTGAAACCTCTGTAACCGTGGTTAAAGCCCGATCAATAAATAAGTCATTAGAGGTCAAACGTCACCATCATGTGCTTGTGAACATTATTTGCATGGAGGATTTATGTGGCCACCACTTTGATTTGGAAAAGCATACAAATTCTTTGACGATTACAAGCAGTGACCTTGAGGTCTTGATGTGTTCCAGCTTGTTTAAGACCATAAATAATAGCTTTTGCTACTTTATAAAGTATGGATATTTATTGAGCAGGATATCTGACAGAAATCATGAATTATATTGGAGCTGTTTCTCATTTCTTACAGTGCATCAGAAATTCCAATTAGTGAAGAAACTTGGGCCTATTGCCGTCTCTGACTTGCATACTTTGTATATTTACTACATATTATATTGGCTTACAATTTAATTGTATGTGGGATTCTGTAATTTAGCATTAATTTTGAATCCTGTTGTAGAGCGGGCTTGAGAGTGGCTCTGCTATGTGAAATACCACTAAACGCTGTCTCTGTGCAGCCGCTCTCTCAGGTTGCCTCATCAGGTGGTAACACATGAACCGCAGATTCAGCTGCTCTGCCTCATTACGTTATCAAGTTAACTATGTTTGGTCACAGGGATCCTCTCATTAAGTAATGAGAGGTAGATGTAGTTTAGCATTACATGCTGGAGGAGGAGACGTGTGGAAGGGTGGAAAAGACGGTTAAGAGGTGAAGAGGAGGTCGGGAGGGGGTAGCAGAGATGACAGAGGTAAAGATCTCTCGAAGAGGAGATTAGAGGAATAAGATCAGAGGAAATAAAGACGCCAGGAAGGTTAAAGGTAAAAGAGGAGAGAGCGCTTTAGTTACAGCCAGTGACAAAGAGCAGCAGAGTGCAGAGCAGAGAGGTTTGAGAGGCATCCAGTGACTGTTAATGCCACTTTACTCCGTTTCTGACTTTTGACTTGTATGTTTTTGTGTGTGGTAGCACCAAGCAGTAGACAGGCTCTCACAGCACGTCTACCGTCGACGCAGAACGAGGAGAGAAGCCTGGAAGGTAAGGAGAAGTCCTCTGGGGAAGCTGGATATTTTGAATGGAGAGAAATAAGGCATTTCCTGGCCTGAAAGCCCGTGTGATTTAGTTCATGACTTGGCTTCAAGCACTGGCTTTGTCAAACACCATTTTGGCCTTGTGACTAGTTTTCCCAAATTGGATCCAGGATAAATAAGATTAAAGCATCAGCATTACTAACCTTCCTTTAATAATGTTTGGAGTGTTTTCCATACAGCTCTGTTCCCGTCCTCTCATCTCAGCTCCACAGCAGGACACAGATATAAAACATTTCACATTTTTAGCTGGATGATTACAGGAAGGAGTTTTCATACATGATTGTTACTATCATGTTTAGGATCATTATCTCATCGCTGGCAAAGAGCAGGTTTTCTGAATAAAGCATGGTTATTTCAATTTTCTGTGAGCTAAGACTGTAGCTCATAGGTCACAGATCATCTGTACTGCTATTGTTCAGAAGCACACTGTAAAAATGTGTGTTTTGTTACAATGTTTATACATAAGTGGGATATTATAGGCATTTTATTTATCCCGGAGGGATGTTTTCTGTCTGGAAAAGGTAAAACTAACAGCTTACAGTGTCCCTAAAAACCCAGCCTTCCTCTGCCGTGTCTCCTTGCAGGCTGAGGGCTTGTGGATGAGTTCTTCCAAAGAGATCCTGCTGTTTCGACGGATCCTACTTAACCCCGTCACTTGTATGCAGTTCCAGCACTTTGTCTCTCTGAAGGGAGATTTCCTAGAAAATGACGTGCTCTTCTGGCTGGAGGTGCAGAGATACAAGGTACACGACTGTGCTGGTGGGTCACATGTTGTACCTGCAACAAGATCACTTTCTCTCTAACTTACTATGAAAGGAAATTGACTTTTCAGGGACGGTAGGAGCCATCATGAATCTAGTAGTTAAAGTTTTGATCTGAAATTAAGATATTTATAGTCGCTGTAATTTTAATGTCATTTTTTTGTGGTAAAACAGACAAGCTATTTATTCATGCCAAGTATTTTTTTTAGTCCTAAATGTGCGTGGGTGACCTTTAAGTGTAAGACACATTGTGAAGATATTCTAATCTGATTCTCACTGATGCTATTGTTACTCTTAACCTTAATGCAAAGTATTTCTCTGTAACATTACATATTAATGACTAAACAAGCAAAGTTAAAGTTTTCTTGAACTCTTAGTAAACTAATACTGTTTCTTACCACTTAAATCAGGGCTGTGTGGGTGTGGTTGGCCTGGAAACATAACCATACAACCGGCATTAGATTTTGATTCAAATGTTGCTAAACCCTAAATGTTGCACACAAGTATGTGACATCACTTTTGACATAATTTTTCCAACTGAGCCCCACTTCAAACCAGTGAGCGGAACAGTCAAAAACACACTGCTCCTCTCATGTGAAAACTGTGTAAAAATAGTGTATCCATGTAGGATCCCATTACTTATAGTGAGAAGCTGATTGAGAAAATGTATAACTGCTGCAGCAGTCTTACCAAAAACTCCCTTTTCATAACTGGAGCTCCAGCTCCAGTGATATTCCCAACATTTCATTTCTCCTGTCCTCTCTCCTCCTCTACACAGGACCTCTGTCATTCCCACAGTGATGAGGCCACTATCCAGCAGAAGATCTCCACTATCATTAACTGTTTTATCCACTCGTCAATGCCCCCCGCCCTGCAGATAGACATCCCTCCTGAACAGGCCCAGCACATTCTGGAGAAACGGCACGAGCTGGGCCCTTACATCTTCAGGGAGGCACAGGTAGAGTCTGAGAGTATGCTTTTGTATTGCATTTCTGTCAGTAGGTGTGTAGGCTTCATGTGTGTGCTTTCTCTCTACGTGTGTAGATGTCAGTGTTCAGTGAATTGCTTAAGTTTTGGCCCGAGTTTCAAGAACTGAGCAGCAGTGTCCAAGAGGAGCAGCTCCTTCCTCTACTGCAGGAGAAACGAGTCAAACACAGAGCCCGAGTACGGAGACAGAGGAGAAAAGAGGAGGAGGAGGACGAAGAGGATGAGAGGAGGCGAGCTCAGGTGAGGAAATAGACGATGACGAGCGACTTCTAATACTAAGTGTTGAGAAAAGGAAAGTGTTTGGTAAAAACTAACTATTCAGTCTGACCTTTGATACAGGAAGAGCTGGAGAGGCCAGAGTCCAGTTTTACAGAAGAAGAGACAGATGATGAAGATGAGATTGAAGAACAGGAGGGAAGAAACGAAAAAAAGCAGTCAAGGACACAAAGTACAGTCCTGCTGACCCCCACACAGCCGGTAAGGCACACTCTGATGGAAACATTATGAACATAGAGCTGTAGATGTGTTTGTGTAAAATGTATCATATGAAGGGAGCCAGACCAAATTAAATGATTTCCTTTGATAACTATCTGAAAGCACAACATATTAAAATAAAAACTGCAGTGATGAAGATAAACTCAATTACAGCACGGAGTCCAAACAAGGCCTCATCAGTTCCAACCGCAGACTATAAAAGGAGGAACTCTATCCTCTAATTGAACCGTTTTTCTAATCATGTTAAATTTGACTGGATTTCTGGAAATGTTCCCTCAGTTGTCGTGGTCCTACTCCAAGTATATGGCAGCTCTGAAGAGAGAGGAGGTGCTGCTGAAGAGACAGAGTCAGCTGGAAGCCTCGTTCTCCACAGCATCAGGTACACACACATCCCTTTGTGTCCCAGAGCTCAGTTAAAAAAAAACTAAAAAAAACAAACCCATCCAGCACTTTTGACTACTCGCTGCTACTAGACTAAATGCAGGAAACCATAACTGAAAAGACATTTAGCCCTTCCCACGGTAAAATCCAAGCTGAATTTCCAAAGATACTGATATTAGCTGGCAGTCAAAGCCAAAACATTATCAAACTGACCCCTTCCATATGTCAGAACTGTCTCATTATGTAGAACGTCGGCCAAAACAGCCACTTTAACCTGTCCATTAAGTGTCAATGTTCTGTGCCGGAGTTAGCCTGAGCCCGTGCTGGGTGGATGTGTAAGTGAAGCATGATGATAATGCAGGAATTAGTTACGGCCCATAGTAAATGAGGATGAACGGAAATGAAGCATAGTGCAAATTGTGTTTTAATGGGGTGATGTAGAGGAGAAATCCTGTTGGGAACACAAATGGAGCTCATCACTGATTCCTGCATGGTAGACACAAGCTCAGCATGAGAGTCTGGATGTAGAGGAATGACAGAAGCCATCAAAATGTTCAGAGACTTGTGTGTTTGTGCTTTACATTGTCATTAAACTGTCTCTCTCCAGACGACTCCTCTGACTGCAGTGTCAAGTCAGCAGGTAGTAAACACAGCCACCAGCAGCCCTCACGTCGCTCCTCCAGAACGGAGAGTAAACAGTGTAACAGATATAATGGTAAGTGAAATAAAATGTAAAAACACAAAGCAGTTACTTTGCCTCTCAAACATAAGTGGCTCTCATGTTCTACTGCAGGGGGTGTAAGAGCCTGCAACATGAAATGAAACCAAGAGCTGACTTCACACAGCACAGCTTGGACACAAACAGAAGAGGGTGATGGACACAGTTATCGGAGCATGATGAGTGAAAACTGAGAGCGAAGCTGCTACTGATATCTGCTCTGGGTTAACATGATGTAAGGATATGTTCTTAAACCCTGTGTGACAAACCTCTACGAACTCTTACATCTATTGTTAAAACCAAACTTGACTATATTCTTGTATTTGATTCATATTTGCCAATTTCACAATACATAATACACAATGATAGAAAAACACTTGTTTTTATTAAAATGTTTATCTATTAATATATTATCCATTTACATACATTGAAGGCATTAGACTGAAATCTTACAGAGAGCTCAGTGGTACAATATAAAAGGCGGCAACAACAACATGGTTGCATCATGAAGGATTGGCAACGTAAAGTTTCAGAGGACAGTGTTAAATCATCTATAAACATTTTGGTTGACAGC
Organism: Lepomis gibbosus; assembly: GCA_029875015.1. Lineage (NCBI taxonomy): Eukaryota > Metazoa > Chordata > Actinopteri > Centrarchiformes > Centrarchidae > Lepomis > Lepomis gibbosus. The sequence continues at coordinate 51,914 of JAPMOB010230177.1, forward strand.
TGGTGTATCTATCATCCATCAATGTGTGTGTATAATATTGCACTTAACATTGGCATGAGACACGATCATTACACTTGAAGCTTATTCAGCAGAGTGAAAGATCAGACTGTTTTGATAGAAATGTAACCAATCTTAGCGACAACTCCTGTTACCTGTGTATTTCTATCTGCGACACTGAAGAGGTTCCACACTGACTGAATGAGCCCAACAGTATAAGCTGACACAACTTAATTTTAGTGTTCACTACAGTATGTGCATGTGTTTCATTAATAATTCTAATCTATGATGCGTTTGTTGTCAGTACAAAATATATCTAAGACTCCTCTACATTCCTAAGGCGTGAATGACCAGGTGGTTACTTTAAGTAGTTCATATTTTACCTCAACAGATATGTTTTGCATAAATGGGTAGTTATCTTTCTAGAGCCAAAATGCATTGTTCCAAGACTTTTTAAGGCTTACTTTGGAAAATAAGGTTGTGTGTGACTGTATTAGTGGAATCCGATGCGTAACGCCTTATTCTTTACCATGGTGAACTTGCTGACAAACACCTTGGCGAAGGCGGGATCCACAAGGTAATGGTAAGACTTTGTGACAGAGGGCGGTGGCTCGGTGAGCGTCACCGGGGGCTGCAGCTGGAGAGAAGCGGCCGAGGGGGAAAGAAACAGGGAGGCTCGCATGACATAATCCACCAGCCGCCGATGCTGCTGCTCTGACAGACGCTCACGAACACCGTCACCCTGAGGGAGGACATCCAGAGGATTATCAGTAATGTGCCAAAGAGGACACATGATGGAGTGTTTAGTGAAAGTATGTGGTCGTGCCGACCAAACACTAGAGCGGCTAAATTCAGCTTCAACCAGTTAAAAAGGAATTAGTGAAAAAGTAAATTTTGTGGTCAGCAACTGATCAGCTGAAGTCATAGTGGACTGCCCTTTAAAGATTTGGTTGATTCTGTCAGTATAATACTGGAAATGCTATATGGCATCTCTCCTTTAACGTCAGAGCCTGTTTAAGCAGTGTGTGAAGTTATAGTCCTCTTTAATAGAGTTCCACATCAATATCATCTTAGACCCTGTGACGCCTGAGCAGCTCCATTACTTTCAGGGTCTCACCTCTGTGTCGCTGGCTACTGTCTGCTGCTGTAAGGTGAGGGTGAGGTGGCCTTGCTGTCCCGGCTCCTGCTGACACTCAACCTGCAGAGGACGGGATGTTTAACATTCACTTCACTGTCTGCACAGCTAAAGAAAGGTTCATATGACTGCTCCATGACATGTACAACATAATGTCAGTTACCTCTGTGATGGGGAAGGCCTGCTGCTGGGTGTCCTCACTGAGGCTGACCACAAACAGCACCTCAGAGGTGAGGAGCAGACAGCCAGCATGCTCCTGACCTGAGCCACTCACAATAGTCACCTGCAGGGCCATGTGGAGCTCTGGCCGTCCCAGAGACTGGAGCATCTTCCTGTGGTCACAGAGCAAACGGGGAGGGATGTACATTACATGTTATGACATATACAATATGCTGTTTATTTAGGGGGAAATCCAAACATTACTTACAATCTACTCTTTAAAAATAAGTTACTGTAGAAAACAAAACACCACATGACTTTCTTCCACTGCATACATGGGTTTTGTGTACATACACACGCATAATGTAAGGCCTCCTACCTTCAGATACACACTTTCACCATGAAACGCAAGACCACACAAAGTGCCCAGCTAACCTCAACATACACAAACAAGTGTCCATACGTGTCTGCATACATCCTGTAATTTACATTTTCTCTGTGTGGTTCACACATTACACACATGTCCGATAGGGAAATATGTGAGCAGGGACTGAAGTCTTCAGTCATGTTTCTCTGACAGTGTGTTTACTTTGGAAGGCAGGTGTTCAAATTTCAGAGCAGATGTTGAAGCAGCCACAGTAGGGACAGTTTGGTTCTGTTCAGTGTTACTCTGTTCAAACAGTCTGACCCCTCAAGTGTCTGGGCTACCTGTAGTAGTAAAAATAATTGATGGATGCTTGATGGAAACCAGTTTGACTGCAATGCTGCATGGATAAAACCACAGGGGAGCATTATCTCAGTGTTCATGTATTTTTATATTTTTTTCCTCCCCATCTTCCTCCTAACATTAGCACAGCATACTACTAACCCCTCGGGTGATGACAACTAAAGTGGAATGTCCTAAAGAAATATTGTATCTCAAATTTGGCATCTTTCCTCATGGCAGTTGACAGTCGACATTGAATGCTATTAGAAGTAAATGTTTGATAGCTATGGAAACCAAACTAAATTGCGGAAAATTCATTACAAAATGCCGTAAATGCTTTTTCTACAGACTCTGATAACCTTTTGGAAACAGAGCCTTATAAATTTTTTTATGATAATATTAAGTATCCCACGGAGAGATCATACTGGAATCTTCAAAACACTCAGATCTGATGCAGTGCTGTCGCTACAGCCGCGCTTCAAGCCATATTTTTACAACACAGGACCCAAAGGTAACCTTCTGCTTTGCACAACATGTAATCTTTGTAAACTGAGTCTCCCCCAACCTCCAAACCTTTCCAGCACAAGAGGAAGGTGTTCCACCCTCAACTGATGGTACTGGGAAACATCTCTGGACAGTCTCATAGTTAAACAACAAGAACAATTTCTAGCTGGCGGCTTTGGCAGCGTGCTTATAAAAACCTTTTAACATGGCTCGATGAGAACACGGGAGGGCAGGCTGGCTACCATGTGTGGGATCAAGGTCAAAAATCTTTCCAGACTTTTTTTTTTTTTTGGAAAGTGGGTAATGAACCCTCCAAGGCTTTTTTAAACAAGACAGCAAAAATGATGAGAGTTAAGGGGGAGAAAAACAACGGCATATCCTGGAGAGAGTCCAAGAAAAGCAAAGGCGAGAACACATGTCCCACTTCTAACGAATAGCTGGACAAAAGCAAAGGAGGAGCCTGTAGGAGGAATGAAAGGCTCTGGGTGTCTTACCAGACATATTTAAGGTGGCTGTTTGGGGCCTGAGCTGACTTCTCCTCTGTAGGCAGGTACAGCTGTTTAGGAAGCTGCCACAGTCCTGCTCCATGAAGGATCCCTGTTAGAAGAGACACAAAGACAAACGTTCAGACAGTCAGCATAACCACTTCTGTGTTTGACAGTGTTGTACATTGTGTGCATGCATTTAAATATAATGTGCAATCAACAAAGCAGACGGGTGCCGTTCTCACGTGAATCTTAATCCAAGCTGATAAAAAGACATTTGATGGATATAGAGAGTTTCTGTTAGTGTGTGAGTGTGCATTATTACTAATCTACATTTCATATCCTGGATAAGGTTGGCTCTGTGCGTGTATGTCAGATTGAGTTCATAACCCATGTGCGTGTGGTCAGTTTTCCTTCATCCCACTCTAGCTGTCAGCAGATCAGCAGCAGCGGGCCAGTGAAGTCATCAAGTAGTTAAAACAGAGCCATAAAGAACACAGTGAGATCCATTAATGATGTCACTGCAGTGGTAAAGCAAAGCTGCTCAACTCTGAGTGGGTGTTTGCAATTGTGTGTGTGTGGGGGGTATTGTTGTGTTTCATAAGACAGGATGGGATGTGACAGAATCCTGCTAAAAATCAATCAGTTTATCTGCATATATTACCTGCAGATTGAGTTTTTTAGTGTTTATGTTGTCAGGTTGAGTGTCAATGTGGACTGCTGGTCAGTCAGATGTCGCAGCAGCGCCTTTGTGTGTACTCGTGTGCATCCAAGTGGACCCACATGTATATGCACACGTTTGTGTTTGTTTTCTGCAGAGCTGAGAGGATCAGAGCCCGGCCCCAGGGAGTCATTGCTCTTATACAAAGCTGTTAACCTCGTTGGTAGTTTATGCGCTACTGCCAAGACCTGTTAGCACCAACACACACCACCCTCTGACACACTCCTCAACTCCCACCCCTATCTTCTCCCCCCAATAAAACACAAATCAACTCCAAAGACCGTAACTGCCTGATATGCAAGTGATTTTGCATATATGAACAGGCGTGTGTGTGTGTGTGTGCGTGCACAAGGGGATCTTTCAGCAGTTCTCTCCTGGGTCCTACAGTACTGAAGGTGTGGCCTAATAAACACTAGGCTTCTAGCAGGAGCCAAGAGGAGAGAGAAGGGGAGAAACTGTCCATCCACTGATAGATTTACGATTTTCCTGACTTCACTAACTTGAATTCATATATGTGTTTAATAGAATATTGTTGCCTAAGGCTCCTTGGAAAGTGGTTCATAAGACGTATTTGTTGAGTTGTGTTAAACTTGAGACCTTGTTGCTTGGCAGAATCTCTATTTACACTCCAGTTTAGTGCTGTGTGGCAGTAATAATGTGCTTGTGTGTTAAGGACATAAAAGTTAGCATCTCTACAGGCCAAAGTTTTCATACTTGTGCTATTGTAATTTAAACGACTTTTGGGCAAATTAACAAAAACATTTCAAACACGTACTCTGTGATAGATATTGACAAAAACTGACAAAATGATATAGCTCATCGCTAAACATGAGAATGGTCTAGAAGTTCTTAGTTATGTCTGTCATTATTTTGAATTACGCTCCAATTTTCTTTAATTTTCCTATGTTTTGTGTGTTTGTGAACCACAGGGGGCTATCATAATAAACAACACTAATCAGGCTTTAATGGCTGAAAGCCCTTCAACATAGCTTCTGAAACAGCTCTACAAAAGAAAAAAACATTATAAATTTATTCAACGTGCTTTGACTCACCATATCCAGTCTGGGACACGAGTTCAGCCGCTCCTCCGATGGGCTTGGTGAAAACCCCCACAATACCTTTCCCCACTCCAGAGATAACCCCTTTGGCTTTGCTACCAGCTGAGCTCTGCGTCTCCCAGTTCCTTTGGAAGTTCTGCATGGGCTGGTCCACGATGCCCGCTATTGCTCCTTTGAAATCAAGGAAAAGGATGTTGCTATTTATTCTGCTTTATTAAATAAAAACTAAATGAGAGACTTACAATTACAAAATGCAAGAAGCTAACATAATTCCATCTTTTGTGGGCAAAAAAAGGGGCCCGACCCCTTACTTTAGTCATAAATGTGACAGGAATTCAGAAATGCTTTTCCCCTACTGAAAATATCAAATTCATTTCATGTATGACACAGATGCTGGGATCCACAGTGCATCTCAGGAGTTATAATCCACTGTAACCCAGAGAGATGTGAGCAGCTGTTTGGTGTCAATGACGATATTCTGAGGGTCTTTGAGACTGATTTGAGACAGACTTGAGTTTTACTGCCCTCTGGGTGTTTATTGAGTCCCTGTTGTTCTGTTTCCAGTGCTTGGTCTCATGACTTTCTGTAATTGTGCACACCACAGGGCATTAGCCAATGGGCAGTGGAGGAAGTGTGTGTGGGCAGAACAGGTTTCCATACATACTGAGTGACCTTTATTATTAAACTGTTATAGGAACAGAGATCCTATAATATATAATACAAAAAAAAATCCTAAATCCACTACCCCATGTTTTAATCCTATTTAAAACATGGGGTAGTGGAGCCAAAAAGACTTTACTTGTAAAATTACAGAACCCAAAAAAATGTGTTATTTCTTATTTACTCCCCCTCCCCTTTTTTCACCTGGTGTTTTTTTTTCTCTTTTCCTGTTTCATACATGCAAAAAATATTAAGGAGCTTAGAAAGATTATCCTGGCCTTTGAGAAAACAATTTAGATCTAACTTCTGGATCACCAGGATTTTACACTTCTAAAACTTATTTGGGGTTATTGAGAAGACATGATTAACAGTGTGAGGAAAAAAGGAGCAGGGACAGATTTGGATAGAGGGATGATGAATAAAATATTACTGAAATGTGCTGGTGCATTCCTAATTAGGAATGTTGCAAAAGCATTAAATGTCAAAATTACAAGAGAGTGAGAGTGTGTGTGTGTGTGTGTGTGTGTGTGTGTGTACCCACACACCTAACAAGCTAATGCCGAGTCGTGACAGCCCCTGCCTCAGTCCGTCCCCGAGGCTCTCTGGCAGCTGCCGTCTCCACTCCTCCTGCCTGGTGTAGTGCTCTTCATCCAGAGACAGGCGGTCCATGTTCCTGGCCAGGCTTGTAGCTAAATTGGTGATGGACGTCAGCGTGCCTAAACACAAACATGACATGTTAAAACTCAACGTTCAGAGTTTGCAGTGACATCATGAACACTGCCAGTAACTGGAGAGAGGTGGTGGAGGTCATAGTGCCTCGAATTAAGGAATCATTCCAAGATTTAAACAGGAATACTGTGTGAAAAGAAATGCATCATGCTCAAAATTAATTTGGTTGGAGGATTAATCAAGTTTCTTGCTTAAAGATACTTACAAATCTTGAGGTACACAGTAACTGCTGTTTGACTTTCTTTACAGATTGCTATGACTCATGTGCTGTCAGCCATGTCTGCCAAATCCCAAAACTGCTCATCACACAGCACAAAGTTTATTTAATAAATGTTGTGCTAGTCATCACTGCGTAACAACCTAAATAGAAACAGTGTTTATCTGAAAGCATGTGTGTTGTATCAGTCTGGTGGAAGATATACGTTAATAGCTATAAATTAACATTTTTGGTCCACAAATACAGTGTGTGCAAAGAGATTAAGATTTTTGTGTTTGTAAAACACTATGAACGTCTGTGTTACCTTTAGAGATATGTTTGACGAAGGAGGTGGTCCCTCTGGACACCCCGCTAACAAACGCTCCCGGCCCGCGGGTCAGACCCTCATATGGCAGTCGGAAGAAGTCAGACACGCCATTACCGATGCTCCGCACCAGGCTGCCAGGACTGCCCAGGATCTCCAAAGACCCTACCACCCAACCTTAGAGAGTAACAACCACAGCACAGGATATTATATTATTATAAATAATCATGTACTTTTTGATGTGTATAATCAATGTAATGGAAGATTTGGCTTATACTCATTTATCAGCAGTGTCTGAAATATTATGTTTTATTTTCATGATTGGAGGAGGTAGGAGAGGCTGACATTATTTAGGAAATCCTTAGGGTTACGGGATTCCTGTGGGATGGGAGTCAATTTCACAAGTCATCATGGGACTGGGATGTGACAGGAAAAAAAGTCAATGGTTGCTGGCAGTACGGGATTTAACAGATCAGGTCTTTATGAACATGTAGTTCTAATTTGAATTAAGGGGATGGACCAGGAGTCATGGCACAAGAGATGGGACATGAGTGAAAATCCACTCCCATGCTAATGGGTAACTACCAAGAAGAGAGGTTTTAAAATCTATTTCAGAGTGCACTTAATCTCCATTTAGGTCTTTAGCATAGACATCGCATAGAGAGAGATTTTTCTCTTTTTCTCAGTTTAGCTTTAAAAGAAAAACTTGGACTGGAAGCAAATATTTAAATAAATAAACTTTAACTATATTATTTTTGGAGTTAGCCACAATAATGTTGTAATACACAATTTAAAGAACACTGTATAATCACACAGTCATTTTGTAGACTGCTACAGTGAGTTTTGAAGTCAACAGAAATCAAAAGAAATATGGCTGAAACACCTGCTTTTAGGAGGAACATTCCACATACTAGCCCCTTGAGTCAACGCTCTTTCACTGTCCTCTACCTGCCAAAAGCAGTTTGGAGTGAGAGGCTCTCCCAATGAAAACATTCTACAATATTACTTACAAAATGCTCTTACATCATGATTATATTTTTAGCATTCATTCTACCAGAGTCATTTTCTAAACAAATACAAATAGTCACAAATGCATGCACACGTTTACATGTGCACTCCAGCACACAGACACGCATAGTGCTGCATGAAATCATACATGTGCCACAGTAAGATTTACAGCCTCCTACTATCTCACCTCTCTCATTCAACCATAGTCTCCTTCAGATGGTACGGCTCATTGATATTTATGCACTGACAATTGCATCACAAAAATCAAATAGCCATTTCTCAAGACGCCAGACCTTGCTCTGCTCTTATTCTCCGTCAATTTGCACTTGAGTGATGGACTCTAATGGTCGGAAACCAACTCCAGTGGGGCCTAGTGGTCGTTTCTGCTTCACATACTCTCCCAGTTGTGGTTTTGGTGAAGCAAAAAATCCTGACAGGAGCTGATGTTTACAGGGCTGAGTCATGCTTTTAAACACCACATACATACGCATATACTGGAGTATATGCAGAGATAGTGTAAGCCTTTTATTATAAACATAAGTCTTTGCATGTGTTTGTGCATGGATTTACGCCTCTACAGTGGCGTACATCCTAATACTAATCGGTGCCAGAATGCAATGCTTCCCGGTGCCCCCTCACTCCATGATGACTCAGGAAGAGGAGAATGCGGTGAGGTGATGTGTTGAAATACGAGCAGAAATGAGAGCTCTAATGAGAGACAGCAAGAAGGAAGTGTCCGTCCAGAACTGTGATTTCTGATGTGGAAATGACTGGGTTAAATCAGAACATGTGTGGAGGCTTTGACTAGACAGGAGGACAACGCAGGAGAGAGGTACAGGGCCTTTATAGGGCCTGATAAGTTAGGCTTAGACCCGGTGGCCATTCACAGATTATCTATGACGTCCAGTAAATTATGACAATGTGGGAATGTAGATCTTTTTCAAGCCTCCAGTGATTCAGATTTTGCTTCCTGTAGCTTTACGTTTTTACTGCACTTTCTGCCACAAAACAAGGAGAGCCCTTGGGTACAATGATTTCAAAGCAAGATCTAGTGAGACTTTTTTCTCACTTGAGCACACATCCTGTTATTCTTCTGTCCATATTTGCCTGAACTGAGTGCATACAATCCATGAATTTGAGTGCGTCCCTGTAGCGCAACATTATCAGTCTAAATGAAAACCCAAGCTGACTTGAAGGACCATTTGCCTTATGGTGTGAATGATGTGGCAGCAGGCGAAGATGAGGTATATGAAAGAAAAGAATTTATGTGACTCCCTCTATCCACTACCTACCAGCTCTGAAGAGGGCTCCGGCAGCATAGTGCATGGCCAGAGCGTGTACCAGCTGTCTGGCCGTGGTGCACAGCGGCCCTCTCTCAAACAGGGAGAAGGAGAGAGGAGTGTGGTCTGAAGCGATGTACAACTTGAGGGAGGCGTGGATGCTGACCAACAGGTTGATCGGCTGGATGGTGAGCCTCTGCAGCCGCACAGGGTGGACCAACGCCTGCACCGACTGAAGCACCTGGAATAAATTGAATAGTTTTAGTATAGAGATAAGACACTAATGACCAGAATAACACTAACTGGGTTATTAATGGCTGAATTATTATACAACAATCATGAGAAATCCTTTTCTGTCATGCAGCAAAGTTGTGTGACATATTTCTATCTATTCCTGTCAAAAGTATTATTCAAGCATGAGATGATATGAAGAAGGTACTTTAAGCATATCAATCATGGCACTGACTGTAAAAAATCATGTAAAAGATCTGCTAAATTTTATCTGCAAATAAGCAGACCTCATTCACAGGAACGCTGATAACCATAATGGAGTTGGATGCTGCTTCCTGTATGTCTGGAACGAGCTAAATGCACCACTGGGGTAATAATGTCATGAGAATGCGGTGACTAAACCCGAAAACATTCAGCCTCATAAAAACCTAAATAAAAACACCACACTATGAATAGTGCACCTGTTCTGGGAGGGTGGGGGCGGATCCAGACTCTCTACTCCTCTGGGTCGCTGCTGTGGCTGAGGCCATGGCACTGTCAGGAATGTAGGTGTGGAACAGGGTCTTAATGTAGTAAACAAAGGTGTCTTCAAGGTAGACTCTGGCAGGTTGGAGCTGGAATGTGACCTGAGGAGAAAGCATTTAACGATGTTAAAGTGGAGATCACAAATGTTATGAAAAGTCTAGCAGTTGTAAAACAATGAATTAACACAATAATTTGTGTTCTATTTTTAAGCAATTAAATAAAAAAAGACAACATTTTATGAGCAAAAATGTATGGTAGCATTTTCTCTGAATGACCGGTAAAGGGGTTGCTCGAGAGTGCATGTAACTGAGGTAGGTTATAAAGTTATGAATTTACAGTTAATGTTCAGGTTGTTAAAGTGACAGCAGTAAAGTACCCAGATCGACCTGGCAAAAGACATCTGATGTTAATGAGACTACATATTTAAACAGAGGTTATAATATTACGTGCCGTCTACTAGACAATGCAAATAAACAGACAGAAGAATGAATCCAACCTCCTCCAAAGTGTGTCGGTCCTCAGCCAGCACCATCCTCAGCTGCATGAAACAAGAGCGTTTGAACTCCTCCAGGGCTTCAGGAGACTGAGTGGGGTTGGCATCGCTGCTCCACGGACCCCCAGGCTCAGCTCCCCCTCTCTGATCCTGGCACAGCAACACGGGGAAGTGGAAACTTGCTCGGTTATACAGCTGGTTGTCTATTTGCAGACTAGAGCAGTAGGCTTCGATCAGAGAGGCGTCAGGCATCAAGGCGGAGATGGGTGCAGCGCCCATGCCAGGGTCAGCTGCCAGCTCGGAGGGCAGGGAGGTGGGTGCTGGAGCCAGGGTGAGGAGCAGCTTGTTCATTGTGAGTCTCAGCAACTCCACAGAACCAGAGGGACTGGTGATGTCATCACTCAGCACCACACTGGCTTCACTCAGAAGGACTCTGAAGGACAGCTTGGGAGACCTGAAACAAAACAGAGGTTATTAATGTGAAAGTATCATATATTGAAATAAACGAAGGGCTGTAATGGTTTGCACTGATGTGTATCAGTCATTTAGGGTGTTAAATGTTTAATTAAAATGATGAAATAAGAAATAACCATCTAGAAATAGAAAATATACCCCGCTAACACTGACCCCCACATTGCATTTCTATCTTAAACATAACTGAAGTCTAAACTAAATATGTGCTTTATGATTGAGATGATTTGTAGAGGACAGAGACTATACTCATTCATCTTGTGCTGATGATGTTTCATGAATTTCCAAACAGCACATTAACAAAAGTCACTGAATGATGTTATTTGTTTACATTTACCTAATACGTCAATTATATTAATTTCCTGCTTTGCGAAAATGACAAAGCAGGTATGTGTTGATGTAATGGAATAAAGCTGTAATACCATGTTCTACTGTAGTAATTTCACTCATGACAACACGAGAAGGTTTTATTGCCCTCCTGTGGTGAAAATGATGCCTAGTTCTTCATGTTTGGAGAATAGTAACAACTGCTGCATGAAAACATTGCTGTTAACAATAATTATATACTCATTTGAAGTGAACACAATAAAAGGCACACGGGTAGATACCTTGAGGTTAGGAAGAACAACATGCACAGATGATTTCATATGGTTCAAATATGTAGGGAGCATAAAACAACAATAAAACCACTGCCTGTGCACACATACCTGCTGTGCTGGTTGATTACAGCGTCCATGCTGCCCTCTGGTGCCAGAGACAGAACCAGAGTGCCTTTGTCATACTCCACGTCGATGTAGAGACAGCCAAAGCCTGGCAGGAACACCACCTGAGCAACAACAGAATACAGATCTGTCTTGACATGGAGCAATAACCTCAGATACTCTCTATGGATAGTCAGTGTTGCACAAGCTCATTTTCACCTTAAATAAACTTTGAAGAGGCAACTTCACGCATTCATAGTTCAGCGCTCTCTCACTCTTTGTGTGTTTGTGTTTCAGACTAACATATGTCTTTACACAACTTTAACCTCCACCACTTCAGGTTCAGAGTGATCAGCCCCCCATGTGACGAAAGGAAGCAGAACGCTTTGCAGAGCAGTCATAACAAGTCCAACCTTTGACCTCTCACCCCTACCACAGAGGTCTGACTCAGACCTCACAGTAACCAGAGATACACACCCTCAGCCTCAACCCCGACCTGCAGCAGGATAGCCACAACACCAAAAATTACACACACTCCTCCTAAAAGTCTTGCTACCCCTCACACTACTACAATGACCAAACTAAAAATACTGGCTGACTCGCTACTTCACTCCAGAAGGGGCACATGCACACTCACACACACACACAAACTACTGAACTAAAGCTGCTTTGTTAAAAAAATAAAAATAGGGAAATGTTTATATAATGTGCACTGACGTCCACTATTGTGAGAAGAGGGATGATGATAACAAACTGTTACATTGCTACACTAAGTGTTTAAAATCAAAAGGGAAATATGCAGTTTACATGGGACAAACATACACCTCACCCTACCTACGTGCATGTTTATACCTGAGTGCCGGGGCAGTTGATATCTATGGGATCAGTCCAGTCGGTGGAGCTGTGATCTGAGGAGGTTTTCAACAGCAGTGTGGGCAGCATCTCTTTCTGCCTGCACTCGGGGAAAGTGGAAAAGTGGTGGTAGAGTTCATGGTGCAGGGAGCAATTAGCAGGCAGAGGACGGCAGTACACCTCAGTCCTTGGAGTTTCTATTGAATATAAGAAGAAAAAGTAAGCAAATAGTAGTATAAATAGTAAAAAAATAAATAAGAGGAGGGAAAGAAGGGGATGGGGTGAGCTGAGACAGGAGAGGAAACAAGTACAGACCAACCCAGTCAGGCTTTTCTCTTCCTACCTTTGACATTTTCCTTTAGCAACAGTGGGATAGGACACTTGTTGTGGATCAGCATGCGAGGACAGGGGTCCTCATTCAGAATGATGTATGTCACCCCAAGGTGCTCCTGATAAGTCATTACTATGGCTCTGCAAAACACAAATAAAAACATAACTAAACAAGAACATAAATAAACTGTCCACAGACAGCTTATATCCCAAGCCCTTCTAACCACACATAGATAAGAACTCACACACCCACCAACATGTCAAACGTCATATTACTGCTATGTCCATTTGCAAATTACCGAGGTGCATCCATGGGCTGAGCCCTAACTCGAGCCAGGGGTTGACACACGGGTCACTCTGTGTGTGCTTCTATTTATGTGTTTGGCTGCACATGTTACATTTACACACAGCAAATGAGAGCCAAGCTGGCCAGACAAACTCTAGAACACAAGGATGTATCTGATGAAAAATATATGCTCATTATGTACTGTACGTTCACTGTGTATTTGGTAATAGAAAGATGAAATAGCTTTTTAAGTTAAGACAAAAATACATAAGAAAGAAAGACATGAGATAGGCTGAGAGGGATCAATTGCACAAAACAAGCAGAAAGACTGACAGTGGAAATGTTGAGGGCATTTCTCCTTTTGCTTCATCTGCAGTGTTTAACAAGCTGTGACCAGCAACAGTACCTCCCCGCTTTATGTTCTGTGCCAGGCGGGGTTCGGTACCCTATACTAAATGGACTGTCACAGCCAGCAAACCACAAATGCTCTGCTTCACCCACCTGCTGCTCAGGCCACCCCCAGAGTCTGGATCCCCAGGAACAGACAAACTTTGCCTTGGGAAGTCTGGTCGAATGGGAGCAGGCAGGCTCCAAGGTGCAGATCCAACTCCACCAGCGGGCCTGGGAAACAAGCTGAAGAGCATGTGTCTGAGGGGAAGAGGGAACTCAACCTTCCCCTGGACGCTGGTTTGGAGGAGGTCCCAGCATGGCACAGAGCAGGGTTTGGCCAGGGATGATTGTTCAGGGGGAGCCAGGCTGAACACCGCTGTTTCTGGTATCTCACAGGCCTGAGGAGAGGAAACGAAATAAACATGATGAAAAGGAGAGGACAGAAGAGGAGAGGAGAGGAAAAGAGAGGAGGGAAGGGGATGAAAGGAAAGGAGGGGAGGAGAGTATAAATAAAAGAGGGATAGAGAGAAGAGAAGAGGTAAAGAAATGGAAATAGGTGAGAGAGGAGGAGGGAAAAATTAGTAAAAGAGGAGAGAAAATGAAAATAAAGGAAGAGTGGATGAGAGGAAGGGAAAGAAAGGGAAAGGAGAGCAAAAGAAAGAAAAAGAGTGGAGGAATGGACATAAAAGGAAAGGAGAGGAAAAAATGGGAGGAGAAGAAAGGTGGAGAAGGAAAATAAAATAAAGGAAGGGAAGAAAGCAGATGAGGAAGAAAAAAACATAAAAGCAAAAGAAAAATTGAAGAGAAGAGACAAAAAAAATGAAGGTGAGGAGAGCAAATGAGTAGAAAGGGAGACAAAGGTTTCATCAGAAAATATATAAGATTGGGCATGAAGGCCAAGAAAGAAAAACAGAGCAAAGAAGATGCAAGTGATTACAACAAAAGATACATGGTAAAACCACATTGTTATTGTACTCTCTTCTTTCTCCCACTAAGCTTAGTGCTAAATTGGTAGCAGAGAAGCCCTGCTGTGCTGGTTTAGCAGCCAGTGAGCAGCGAGTAGTTGAGGACTACAGGGATTAGGCACTAAGCATGATGAATACACCAACTAGAAAGGCATTCCTAGCCTAGTTTGTGGTCTGTTATTGTTAAGCCCATCGCCCACTATTTCGTTTTTCTAAGCTTTTTAAAAAAAAAAAAAGGGTTTTCAGTCAATTAGTGGCAACTGGCAAGCTCTGCCATCCTTCTTTAAGAGGCAGAAGGCTCATTAAATGACATCACCACATTGTTTCTCTCTTTGGGGACAAGCAACAGATGAAAGCGAGAAGGGAAACCTGCATCCAATTCTGGGTGTTTGTCTAATGTCCCTATGAAGTGCCATTGCCACATGGTGAGAACGGAGGAGGGAGAAAGGGGGAGCAACATGATCTGATGGAAAACGGCTTACTACATCTGAGCAATGAGTATGTGTGGTAGTGCTTGGGTGAATGTGTGTGAGTAATGCGCATAGGAAATATATTGTGTGTATGAAGCTTTAGAAAATTCTGCAGGACAAGAAAGACATGATGCAGGGCCATTTACCTACATGAAAATACACACACATACTCAGCCCTTATGGTTATGAGGTAGGAGTGAGGAATTGCATCTATGGGCCCAGGACTTACACAATTTCAGTGGTTTATAGAGAGCTGGAGCTAGAAGTTAAGCTGGTGAGGACTTAAGAGACTGAGCAGGTGTTGTGATGTATGAAATATTAGCCTTGTATGGCCTGAGACATCTCATATGTTCCAGCACTATGCCAGCACAAGCAGTTTCTGTATGCTTGCTTTTCATATTTTTTAATGTACAAAAATAACCCAGAATTGACATGATTGACATTATTTCATTAAGTCAAAAAAGAAATCCTCCTTCCTCGTGTGAAACTTTCTGAGTCACACTACTGAGGTTTACTTATTCCATCTTTGTGTGTATGGTTTTAAAACAGAGTGTGATTCAGAGAAACATTCAGTTCAGTGCGCAGAGAGAGGAGACAGTGTGTTTATCTGAGCAGCAATGCACCTTACCTGGTCATCAGTTCCCAGTGCATGGTAAGTCAGCAGAGGCCTGTAGTGTATCGTGTAAGGAGTGTTGTTGACAAAAATCATTCTGTCCTCTATCTGTAGGATCTGGATGCCGTGTCTCACCACGGACGAGACGCAGAACTGACACAGCTACAGAGGAAACAACAGACACTTAGTCGCCCGCTATAAATTATAAATTGTTGCAGTAATTATAAATATTATACATTATTAAAACACATAAACTTCATTATATTTCATTATACCGAACACAGCTTTAATGTAAAATCCTTTGAGTTTCTACAGATGCAAGCAAAACCTAAAATTGTATTACTTCCTTGCAACATTAAAGAGTTAAAAAAAATTGTTAGTGAATCCCATTAGTACTTCAATTTTAGTATGTGCAATAGAGGCTTTGAACATGGCCCACAACCTCCCAGCTCAGGTTTAGATCAGGCAGGCCGTTCCTCCCAATCACCCCCCTCCAGATTTCTCCATCATTGCCCATGTGAGCGTTTATGTCTCCCAGCAGAGCTATAGAGTACCTAGATGGAATCCCTTACAAGATGCCACACAGAGGGATTGTTTCTCTGAGCTGATGTACAGTGCAACAGTCAGCCCCCTAGATCTAGTTGGTAGTGGTCCATCTCCCGCACCAGCTCTAGCTCTATTCCTGCCAAAGAGATGACATTCCAAATCCCTGGGGAATCAGCGCCCACAGTCTGCAGTGAAGTTAATACACTTCACTGATAAACCACAGAGTTGTAGAGTAACTAAACACTTTATGATCAAAGAAAGTTTTTATATCATGTTACCACTTCTGTCTATACTCACACTCCCTTCTCTCTTGCTTGTCCACATGACCCCCCCACCGCGCTCTCTCTGTCTTTACATCATGGAGGTGGTGATGGAGCAGTGGATAAGAAACACACCTTTGGTGTGAGAGACCCTGGTTCAATTCCCCACTGTGGCCCATCCACCAATGTTTTCCTGAGTAAGACACTTAACCCCTAGTTGCTCCAGAGGCGTGCGACCTCTGACATATACAGCAATTTTAAGTCGCTTTGGATAAAAGCATCAGGTAAATGAATTAATGTAATAATTAAATGAAGTGATCGTATTTATAATGCATCATTAATTTGCAATTAAAATAGCAATCTGGCAGCAGACTTTTAAAGGGAGGGAGGGAGATGCCACTGATTGGTTTAATCCTTCTTTCGCACAAAACACACCAATGATTAATTAGACTATACTTCGCGCCCAGAATATGCAACATTTAACCAGCAAAAGAGGAGTTTGACACACCCTAATGTACTTGCAGAGTGCACTTTAGACCATATGGCCCCTATAATTTGACCATTGTTTCCCTCACCTTCTGTCTGCCAGGGATGGCTCCCAGTGTGATGTCGGCCTCTACATATCCCTCCTCATCCAGAGTGACCACCTCTGAGCTTGATCCCTCCTTCCACCGAGGAGAAGTCAGGTCATGGACCAGTTTAAGTGCCGTAGACTTGTGCACCGTGTTAGTGTGGGCCCAGTAGATACCAATTTGGAATGGTTCCTGGATGGTGGAGGACAAGAGAGCATGCAGAAGGAACAATGAAAAGGCGAGGAGGAGGGGAGCCAATCAGGATGGGAAGAAGAAAATGAATGAGAGATCAAATCATTGTTTTTGACAAAATTTACTATTAAAATTGACTGAATTTGATTGCATTTTGGAAACAGTCACATGCAAGGGTCAGCTGTGGATTCATTATCAACAACTCAGCACAATATTCCTGACAGTGTCCATATTCCCCGCACAGCATTTCAAATAATCCTGGAACTGAGGAATATACATCTTCCATTACTGTTGGCTTTGTTAGAACATAATTTAAGTGTCCCACAGATGCTTGAATGACACACTGATTGTTCATCTGGCTGTGCAGCTCTGCAGCATAATAAAACATGCCGATCAAACACCAGTCTCTCCATAAACCGATCAACTCTGAAAGAGCCGCAACAGAGACCAAATCTTCTCTCCACTCCTTGTGCCACGATAGAAAGCAGGGTGTTATGGAAACAAAGCTTTATTTGTTTCTATTTCACAGGCTATTACACATTTACAACTTTTTATTTTGTTTCTTTGTGCTGAACCATATCAGCACTAGTTCTTTGATATGCTGCCTTCCCGCTCAGTCCTGGGTTAGTGGCAGAAAAATCTGTGTATGTGTTATGTTCCACAGGGGGAAAAACCATCTCCATACGCTGCCTTGTGATCTCAGAAGCCAAAGAGAAGACATGCCTACAGTATAGGGTGACAGATCTTGGCTGCAGATAAAGACTTAGGCAGGGAGTATTGTTCTGGTGAATGATCTCAGGTTTTGTGCTTATTAGTCAAGACTGAAATAAAAGAAAGAGCTAGTTGCTGTCATGCCACAAAAGACAGATTTTCAGTTCTTCATCTAAAGACAAAATACATGTTCAATGCAATAGGAAGAGCATTGCAGATCATACAGTGACTAAAATTTGGGAATTATAAAGCCTATTAACATCTTTAACACCAGAATTACTTCAACTGGCTAAATACCTTTGGTAATACTAAATGGCCTGATTGGAAACATTTGAAAGTTGACATTCATGCAATGTATACTATTACTATGGAGTTCAGTTTTTTTGTGAAGAGGAGGACTACTCAGCATGCAAAACTGTGTATACTGTCTACTGTGGCTTTGGAGGGAGCTTTTTTAAAAGTCTGAGAAAATAACCCTGATGACATCATTACCTTGATTTGGGCTTGAGACTACAAGTCTTTAACAGAAACCCTACATTACAAAATGAAGGCACGGGGTTTGGAAGAGATGGAGTATTTACCAGGCAGTGGAAGTCTAAGAAAATGTGCTATTAAGTTGTCATAATAGGTCCCTTGCAGGACACATAGTAGTAACTTACCTTGAAGTTGGGTGGTACAATGACCTTCCCGGCTGGTATCTGCAGTACGATGGTCTCTCCCTCAAAAAGCCAGAGGTCCCATTGGGAGTAGTTGGCCAGCAGGGCCCACGGCAGCAGCTCTACCAGCAGAGTGTTCAGGCCGGACTTCCAGCAGGATAACTTCACCTGCATGGGACTGTCCCACTGTGCAAGGGGCTCCAGCAATGACCTGTGGCACAATAACACACCATTAAAGAAATCAGTCCTGAGCCAGTAGAAGTTTTGATCTTTACAGTACAATTATGCATACGTTTTAAGCATAAATTGACCTCCATGGATTTAAACATGTAATCCTGACAAGTGTTGATACCTTACTCTATAAGACTATGGACAAGCAGGCAAGCAGCCAAGCTGAACAAATGTCTACTCTTCTGGGCTTTTTTTTCTAATTTAGGTCACTGCTGTAAGGCTATGAGTGCATAAACACTTCACCCTAGACACATAGCTATAATGACATATAGGCAGAGACACATATGCAGCTACCTGTAATGCAGTATTGATAAACACCCATTACTGTCAGATAAACTTGGTAATAAAACTAATTTATGCTCAATCATTCATGATTATTGTAAGAATATAATTTCCCCTGTCAGCTAAAGATATTTGGTTATGTACACACTGCCAAACAGCAGTATGCAGCCTTAAACAGGCATTCAAATGTGTCGTATATAAACAAACAGTTCTTCTGTCATACAATGCAGACTGTTGACACACCGGCAGTCAGTCTGGCTAAACAAATACATAACAAGAAAAGGTCTGCAAACAAGTTATGCAATACATCCAGATACAAAGCACAGTTGACAAGGCATCTGGGAGCACACATGGACATGTGAAGATACAGATAAACAGGCATATAGACAGAAACACGCCACCATTTTTCCACCAATTCACTGACACAGCAGTCATTTCATGGTAATCATGGTCTTGTGAACCCTAAACAGTGCAGAGTGCCAGAAGAGAGCCAAACAAACAGTTCTCTCAGACTTACTCTGAAGTTCAAAGCCATCAAAGGCGACCCGGTCTTCCCACTCCCCCAAGGCCGCCTCAGCTCTGCTCAACCTACCAACCTGAAATCTCAAACTTGTCACATACCCAAAGACTCCCTGCTCTAAAATTGGCCTTAAGTGCGCACTGAGAATAGTTTTTCATTACCATTTACTAGTGTTTGTGCATGTGTGTGTGTGAGTGTGTAGCTTAATAGGACACTGACCTTGAGGCTGAGGGACGCAAAGTGCAGGGCACATAAATCACATTACAGAGCTCACAAAAAGGTAACTGAAAGAAAGCAGCTTCTGTCAAAACCTGCCAACTCTGGATCTGAGGGTTTTGGAAGTGTGAATTCTGAGAAGCACACTGCTGAACAGAAACACGCACACACACAGCCTGCAGCCAGAGCATACCCTACTCCCAACCACTACAAGATGTTTGTTTAATGATTTTGGAGGTGACTCTTTTGCCATTAAAACACAAAGAGAAAGAAAAATAACATTTACCACTTTCAACTTCCTCTGCCCCTTTAAGACACAATATTTACACACTCCCTGCCGAGGAGTTCAGTTCGTTTGCCATGGAGACAGAAACCTCTTTCCAAACAGCAAACTGTATCACTGTTATCTACATTAAGACAAAATATACAAATTCAACTGTGGCTTTCACTTGCTGTCCAAATTCTGAGTGTGTTTAGAAATAGTAATCAGTGCTATTAATCCTCTAATGACACTTTTTTTTCTTACTCTACCATTTTCCCCCTCATGCTCCTGAACAATAACGTAGGCGATTTCTGGGTTTCACACAAACCAATGAGGAAATGTGATTTGGCCTTGGGCTTTTGTTTCGCAGGGATGGATTGCAGGGAAGAGAGAAGCCTGACTGGCAGAGAAACCTGACACCAAACCGCCAGATATCAGCCCTCCACTGAGACGCAATGCGTGTGACATTTAAAGGTGAGCGATGTGAATGGTGGTGTGCACATGTGCTGGGCAACAATCTGTGTGTGTATTTGGGTATGTATAGAGAGCAGAGAAACCCAGGCAACCACAGGCAGACATATGGCTCACATGTCCAGCAGATCCACTGGGACTCTTTTTAACTCAGAGCCTGTGGGAGTGCATGTGGCTACATCTTTTACCGCTGCTATCAAGATGTGATTGCTTTGTGACAAAAGATGATTCCCAGAGTGACATTTGTGGACAGCTTCACATGTGTGCTGCCCAATGGTATACGTAAACTCATGCATGGGCTGCATATACACACATGTGCACACATACAATATATAAAGTATACACACTGTACACTCTGTAAAGCTGTGCCAGGTTTTAACTGGATGCAAGGCCTTGTGACTTGTGTGAGAAAGTGGGACTGTGACAGATTGACAGCCTAAATCTCCGGTCTGTGGGGAAGGCAGTGGGATCCCTGCTAACGTCTGATGCATGGCTCTGCATTGTCTTTGCAGTTAACAGTTTTATGATGTGAACAAAGAGTCGGCAATAAAGAGAAGCCTCCCTCATTAAAGGGCTTGCTTGCACAACTTTGCGCTTTGAGGAGGATTGTAGAATGAGGCCTACTATTAAAAAAAACCACTCTGCTGGGTCTTGATGAAATTTGTGTTATGAAATCCTAACAGCCAGATTTAATGCTTGCCACAGAAGTGCTATAACAAAGATGGAAAAGAATTATAGATGTTGACTTTTTACAAAAGATCATGAGGTGTCATGATGTCTTTGAGGGGATGAAGGCTTGTACACGCATGACGTTGTGAGCGTGAATCATTCATTATTTATCTATCGTGGCCTCACCTTGCTAATCCTAATCAAGTGCATACAGGCCCCTCAGAATTTTATTTAAAAAGTTCAATACTAATCATGAAGAAAAAGCACTAAAGATTTAACATTTTTACTCACTATATTTCCAATTATCTTTGTAGACACGCCTTCCAGTTTGTTTTAATTACAATCACATTCTCATAAATGCAGGGCACAGAACAAGCAACAACTAATGATCAGTACCGCTCAGTATCTTTGGTCACATAGGGCCATGGTGGCTCATTGGAGGTCTTCGGGCCATAGAAGTCAGCCAGGATGTGTTCCAGGTT
This sequence comes from Lepomis gibbosus, assembly GCA_029875015.1. Classification (NCBI taxonomy): domain Eukaryota; kingdom Metazoa; phylum Chordata; class Actinopteri; order Centrarchiformes; family Centrarchidae; genus Lepomis; species Lepomis gibbosus. The sequence continues at coordinate 73,274 of JAPMOB010230177.1, forward strand.
GTCGTCATTTCCAGTCTTGCTCATGATCTGTTTGATTAGACTGGTGGAGATTGGTACAGCACAGTGGGAAGCGTCTTCATCCTCCCTAAAAGACAGAGCACAAACACAAAAAACTTTACAGATTTCCCTAACAAGACATGTCTAAGCAGGCACTGTACCAGCTGATGTCACTTATCTTGATTATCTCCTCCTCTGTGGTGGATGGTGTGATAAGTGAGGGTTGGAAACGAAAACCTACATACTCTTAGGGTCAAGACACATGGTTGTGAACCACTGCTTTATATTTTCTTAGCAAATCTGGCTTAGAAGCATGTTTACTTATTCTATGCCAGAAACAATTCAAACATTTTTTATTTCACTATAGAACAAGACATCTCTTGACAGCAGCTGACTATTCCCATTGTTCTGTTCAGAACAATTAAACTGACCTCCAGCTAAACTCTGCTTTTACCCTGAAACCTCGAAGAGGGTTGAATCCATCTTTTGTTTTGGATTTTTCTTCCTGACATGCAGTCTTGCCTTACAAACACTAATTCACAAAGATCATAGAAAAAGCTAAACAGCAGTAAATAATCCTATTGGATACCTCAGCCCCAGACAGTGGTCAATTATGGCTTTGCAACAAGAAGAAAAAAAGAATTAAAACCAAACACTGTAATAGCTCCTTCTCGTTGTCTGGGCAGCATCCAGTTCCACTTGGCTAAAGCAAAGCAGCCCCCTTACCCCAGAGCGGTAGTTTATTAATAGAGCTCATTGTGCTATAAAAGGAACACAGGGGCTATTGCTTATGGATCTGGTGCAAGACAGAGTAGAGGGACAAGGTGTTGACAGGAAGCTTTTCATCCAGTGCAGTTCCTGAGGGGGTAACTGCAAGAGGCTTCTGATTGTAACCCTCAGCTTTCTAATGTGGTGGCCAATATGAGGAGAACAGGACATAAGGGTTCTGGTTAAGACTTGTCTGTGTCTCTTGTGTTGCAGACCGCAGCTCTCCTCTCTACCTCGTCCATTAGAGCCCACAAGTATGTGTAATTACAGGAAAGAAAGACGAGCTGTTGACCAACGAACATTCAAGATTGGATCTGTCCTGGAGGTTTGGGGTTGGGGGGGCTTGTGTGCATGTACATGTTGATATATGTGTGTGTAGGTGCATTTACAATTGTGGCTTGTAGTGTGTGTGTGTTTGTGAGGATGGGACGAGGGATGGATTGAGTTGGGGGGACAAGGGAGGGGGATATGTAAGTTTGTGCGGTGAGAGGTGGTTTAGGCAGGGGACGGTTTGTAAACACAAGGAGCGTTGTGGTTGCAATATAGAAAGACAAGACACTTAGTTGTTTCTGAGCTTGCTTTCTGCGCACATGAAAAGGATTTATCTACAACAACAGGGGCCAAATATATTCCCAGTCACCAACTGGCCACTGTGGTTCCTTTATGGCAGCTGAAATCAAAACAAACTTTGTGACCAGATATCTAAACCCACAACGGTTACAGCAAAAAATTCTCTCAGGGGGAGTCAATTACACTCAATGTTTACTCTGTTTATTCAGATCACCACTAGTTGCTACCAAAGGAGTGATTTTTCTTCCATGGACTTACATAAAACAACATAGATTACAGATGTACAGATAACAAATACAGTAGGAAGAACAACAACACTGTATGTACATGTGGTAGTTATTTCCCCTGGGGCCACCCATACTGAAACATAAACACTCATGCTCCTGAAAGACACTTTGGACTAAAGCATCTGCCATTTATATGTTTTCACATGACAGAAGAGGTTGCATGGTGATGTTATTAAACTATATAACCTGCAGATGAATTACAAATACATGGCATTTCTGCAACTAAACATTATGACAACTGATTCAGCTTAGTGGAGCCTTCTGTGAAAAACTGTATAAAGAGCTGTCTCTTACAAGAGGATATGGACAATATGAGAAAGTGTGAACACACACTGACAAACTGGGACAGAGAAACAGGCGTAGTAATGATGTATGTGACAGACTCTGCCCATGATGAAGTGGCCGCTGTCACACTTACACTGGCACATAGCTAACCAAGACAATGACAGACACAGACCACACACAGATACGAGGACACATGTGCACATACACTACTCATCCATCCACCCACGCAAACATGTGTGTATACACACAATCATCTTCACACGCACACACGGACAATATGGGTCCAAAAACCTGTTCTCTGTTAGGGCCTGTATCTAAATGAGGTGTAATTATGGTCCAACCTGACATGTTGGAATTGGAACTGTGTCTTAGTTGCTGTCAAGCTGGCTTCCTGTTCCCCTGAAATGTGACTGAATTCCCCTGGATCATGTCTTCATGCTGGCTCAAACCAGAATGTGGTGTGAGAGAATCTTAAGTAGGTGTCTCTCCATCTTTGCTAAATGGACGCATAAAAAACCCATTACAGAAGACCAGAGTCAGACTCTGTCCTTTGCAACAGTATGAGCTGGTGGCTGATGACATAATATAACACTGGACTGAAAGAACTAAATTGTCCAGTGAATTTGTCCTGCTGATCTGCAACCATGTTGGTTTTGAGCAAATAGTGAGAATAGAAACACAACTGCCACAGATGAAGTGGCAGATGAAGGTCTGCCGCAGTCATAAGGACAGACTGAGTTGTTTTAATATATCTTGAAATGTGTAGAAAGGTATGTGGGTCATGTAGATTTTTGTACTTGATTTTGCAAGTTATTTTTTAATACAGTGTGGAGCAACCTTACCTTGTAAAATTTGTGGCAATACTATGTAGTAGATTGTCTTAATGTACTAGAACTCAAACAGATATAACTCATTTTATTTGTACCTGGCTTGGAAAGTGAGGTGGTGGGTAAGGTCGGCCTCAGTGTTTAACAGGGGCTCCTGGTGGCCCTGTCCATGTATCACCTGGCTCTCTCTCAGTCCTAGACTCCTCTTCTCTATGTGGACGATGACTGGATCTGGCAAGTGGCTCCTCATGACATACAGCGGACTGAAAACCACCTGAAACAGGGGATTCATGCACAACAACCATCAGTGAGACATACTGCCATAACAAACAGACTAAATAAAATTAAACTACCTAGCTTAGCTGAACGTGATGATAGCCATTTTGGACTAATCTATGAATTCCAGCTATCCTAATAAGATACAATGTGTTTATTGATGTAACAACAGTACAGATCAACCAAATATAAAAAACTACCAAAGCTGGCTGGTCTGTGATACTTTTATGTGAAATGACCCCAAAGAGGTTTTGCTTTATGCAAATGGATTTGTAATGCTTTAGTGTGCTGTAGTAATCAGAAGTATATTGCTCTCATTGCCTGGCAAGAGCTGAAAATATGGAAATAAACACTGCGCATGTGAACGTGTGCGCACAGAATACTCACCACTCTCTGTTGCATGTGAGAGTCAGGTTCAATTGTAATAAGAGTACACCACACATAGAGCAAAGAACCACTGGAGCAAGGCACCTGGAAGAGTCAAACTGACTGTTATTGACAGTTTCATTAATTACAAAAGCAATTGTTTTAAAGAAAGATATTCACAGAGAAGTCATTCTGTGCTTGAAAGCATGGTGTTTTCAGTATGTCTCAAAGCCTTCCATTATATGCAAAGGGTTAATAAGAAAAAGATTGATTAAGGGCACTCAAGGGCAACATGGGTCTATTTGTTTGTGGTCAGCATGTAAAATATGGATATCTGATGCCTTTGTTGCGCCTTCCTTACTGTTTATTGCCTCCATCAGTAACGCATTATCATGTTTTGTCCTAAAAAACATTGTTTCTTGGCTTCTTCCAGTAGTTAAAAGTTAAATCTCCCTGAAGCCCTGCAACACAATATCATGGCTGGGGCCACTGACAACTGTTGTTATCTGTGCCAGATAATGGGCCATTATAGGCAGTTAAATCTTAGCAAGATTTAAAGGCTGAGAATGTGCCCACTGAAGGCTGGGCGCTCCTAATGTGTCACTGGTGTTTGTCCCATTTACTCCTCGCTCCTCATTAAAGACTTGGGATGCCAAGGCACATTACAAGTGGTCTAGTTTATGACAGACTAGGGACTTCATTTACTGGTGGGGACAGCAGAGTGGAGCAAAGAGACAGAACGAACATCCAGTTTTAATATAGTGAGCATTGAAAAACAGCCTTGTTAGGATGAGGGAGTGGAGCTTTGGTAAAAAGATACTCTATATGCCTGACCAAAAACACTCACCACTGGGATAAGGTCAAGACGACCTCCTGTACTTTGTCAAAAGTAAAGGATAAGGGCAAAAAAAAGATGTTGAAAATAAGAGTAGGGAGGAAGAAGGTGAGATATGAGGAAGAGGAGTTACTTCAGATGGATTACTGATACAGATAAACAGAAGACTGATGAGAAAAGAGACAGGGGAGAGAGTTAGAGGGTGGAACAGGTGGACAAGCTGAATGCCAGAGAATGAAGTAAATAAAGAAGAGGAGTTAACAACTACAAGACAGACGAGTGAGCCAGTGTGTGGGCGAGAGAGTAAAAGAAAAGGAGGAAACGAAAGAATGAAATAGCAGGAGACAGACGAAGATACAGAGATCTAAGGACCCAGCTACTAGTCCAGGCAGTTCTCTCAATCGGAGCCAACCCTCCATATGTGTAATGAATGGCCTATCTAAGGAGAAGAGATAACAGAGCAGGTTGGAGTGGAGTCAGAGATGTTCAGACCCACGCACAGAAGCTGGAGCTGTAGAATGGTATGGGGCCCTCTAAAGGAAAAAAAAACTAAGACAGAAGGACAGACAAAGACAGGGAACGAGAAAAATACAGAACAAGAGCAAGACCAGCAGGGATGGAGTGAAGGAGTGGTTGTCTGGCGCTAATCCAGCGGTGTGAAAGTGCCTTCAAAGCCTCTTCCTGTGCCCACATATCAGCTAGTGTTTCCTGTCGATGGTTAGTGTTGTTATGAGAGAGCATAAACTGTATTTTCTGCCTCTCAACATTGTTGGGTTATGGGTTGGAGGGCCTTTGTAAGCCTATCTGAGGGGAAGATCTCAATCTGTTCTCTAACTGTGAGTAGCAGCGTGGAAGCTCTGCCACAGAGCCACCCAGGCCACCCAGGAGAAGAGGATCCGGCCACAGTTGGTGGTCCAGTCACTAGCTTCAAACATGTGTGTAGATGGAGAACGGGTTGGAAGTAGTGGTGAACGCAATGTGTGCGTCTATCTGTGTTTGTCTGGCCAGCACGTTCAACAGATTGCATTTGGACAATTCCATGTGCAATGAAACTACCTCAGTCTATACTTGTGTGTTTTTCCATCTGCCTGTATATGATATCCATATCAAACATGAAAAAATACTTTTAAAATAAATAATGTAGTAAAAAAATATAACAGTAAAAAATATGATAAAAAACACCTAGAGAGGTCTTTGGGAAATAGAAAATCACTGGCCAACTTGTGGCTATATTCAGGTTAAATGTTATATAGTAGTGACTCTACCATCTCAGTCCATACCTGTACAACAGAGCTGCTGCTGCCCTTGTCCCTCCTCTCCAGTTGAACATCCTGGGACCAGTCTTCATCTCCTTGGGCCCTCACACACAGCTCTGTCATCTCGGCGTCCTCCAGCACATAGGATGGCAACTTGGTCCCTGCCTCCAGACAGTCGCAGTGTTCCCTGACCACCGTCTGGCTGTCAGGGCCCACATAGTGCTGCACCACTCGCAGCTCAATGTCCTGAGTCAGGTAGCTGCACATCACCTGCCGCCCACAGATTATTACCTTTGAGAACAGAAGGTAACAGGGTCATCATTAAGGTAATGTTGATTTCACGTACTTTATCAAAAGGTTGCTTTATGTGGTCTGATTGCTTCCTCACTGTTGGATAATTTATCAAGGTCACTGTCTATCACTCCATATACAATGTGCACACATATGAGTGCATAGACACACACACACACACACCACTTTTCATTCAGTCTTACGTCATGTACCACCAATATAAATCCATACTTGTGTAGACGTATGCATGTCACGTGTGTATTGATGGACTCATGAGTGCACACAAATACACAGCCAAGCCACAGCCACCAGGGAGCTGACACATCTAATTGTGCTTAGGATTGATTGCTTGCAACATTCTCCCTGAGTGTGTGTGTGTGTTTGTGTGTGTGTGTGTTCGGTGAAAGTCTGTTTTAGAGAGAATATAAGAAATATGTGGAGGTTTATTGTTGTTCTATTCTTTCTATTGTAATCTGTTCACCCTTTGGATAATGTGAGCAATTTGAAGCTTTGATCATTACTTTCATTTTACAGATCAATCAATGATCCTAAAATGATCAACTGATTAATTGATCATGACAAAAATTGTCAATAGCAGCCCTAATACCTCTGTCTTCACATATATTCTACGACAGTCATCAAAGTGTGCCCAGTGTGTGTGTGTGTGTGTGTGTGTACCTATATGGTATTCATATTAGGGAGATATTTTAATAGCAGGATGACCCCCTGCCCCCGAAAAAAACACAAGATGAGGTATGTTCACGCAGGAGGGAGCCAACTTCCTCTGTAGTGGCAGCCGCTGTCCCACTCTGAGGCTTTGTGTTGTGAATTGGATGTGACCAACGCTCATACCCTATCATTGGTTCCAATGGGAACAAGATGTAAGCAAAGTCTGGGACAGACAGAGGAAGGAATGTGAGAGGCCAAGTCTGTTTTGTCTGGAGGACAAGAGGGAGACATGTGCGACACTTGACACTGTTTACATAACAAAGTGTCAGCGCTATAATCTGATGGCATCACTGCATTTTCAGGAATACGACGACTCTGACTTGTATTTGTGGAAAAATCCAAACATGATCCACCACCATTCTTGGTGTAAAAAGGCTAACGCGGCTGGTTTATGATTTGGTTTATGGTGGTTTATGATTTCCTGTGATCTTCTTTGTTGATTGATGGGGCACATTGTGTTTTGGATGGCTTCAAGCTCATAAGCTTTTGTTTTACTGTTATAAAACAGATTACAAAAACTGACAAAAACAGAATACAGTTTGTTGTTAACCAAGCAACAACTAAATCATAACATACAAATGGAAAAAACTGGAGATTAAAAAGTGCTCATCCCAAAATGAGCGCTGGGAAAAGGCACGGCTTCCAAAGTGACACATAGCAACAGGCATAATGCAGCAAACATGCTCCTGCTTACTGTGTATTTCTGAACCACCACCAAGATATTTTACAGATTAGCAGGAGGATAATCTGTAGGATCAGTATAAATTATTGGTTTTGTTGAAAACTTTCTTCATTGATTTTATTACTGTGGTGAATTAAAGTGTTTCCACTATTGTGAGGCTTTGTCTTGGATGTTCTGTTTATGAATGGGGGTTGGGTAACTCTCTCCGTTGTCTCTCCTTTTCAAGGTAACAACAAGTTCTTGTTACAGTTATTCTGATTCCCGCTTGACTCTGGTAGGAAATTTAAAATGTATAGCTTTTTGTATGCAAGATAATTCTTACTAGGAAATACCAAACATGACAAATCTGTGACAACTGAGCAAACTTCATCCAGTGCCGACGACAAAGACTGAAGTAAGATGGGGTTGAAAGTGTGTTCAGATTGTCTTGTCAAAACAAGCATTTGCATATTCATGACTTTTATTTTAAGTACTGTAGAAAACTAGACATTTATTTCATGTTGCTGAATTGAATTGAATATAAAATAGTGTGCGTAAATACATTTCATTAATAAATAATGAAAATGTGTTTGCAAAATTCCTCAAAGCTTATGTTTAAGAAGTGCCTTTTATTAGTTTGTAAACCTGACAAACAAACAAAAATTAACAACAAAACAATATATCAATTAATACTGACTGTACCTGTTTCTGGACACCGTTGAGCTGGACCACCTTGATGATGAGTGATGCAGTGCGTCCTTTGTACTGAATGGTCCTCAGCAGAGTCCCTACGTTGTCCACACTGAAGGCCTCTGACCAGCGCCAGTTCCCCCATCCTTCTATACAGATGTGCAGCAGCTGCAGGATGGGACACAGCAGGATGAGCGCACGCACACACACACACACAGATAGAGAAGACACCAGAGGTACGTTGTCTTGCCCTTTTATTTATCCCCAAGCAAAAAAGAAAGTAAACAAGATTGTTTAGAAGATTTTGGTAGGGGGGAGAAGGGAGACAACAAAGTTCCTGTTTACTGGTGCTGAACAGGCCTGCTGCTGTTGGAAGTAGAAATGGAAGGTCGCACACAATAAACTGGGTGGTGGAAAACAGCTGATGTGGAAGCTCATTATGGCTGCATGTGTGTGTGTGTACTTGTGCGGTTAGATGTGGAAGGCTCTGTTCTCCACACGTCTAAATAAGAGGGAGAGAGTTTGGCTCTCAACCTTTAAAGCTCCATATTCATCAATTCAATGTGAAGCACGTCCATGTGTGTGTCTGGGTGGAAACACACAGACTCAGGAGGACAGCAATAAACAGATGCTGTCTTATCTTTTGACATTCAAACAACTTCACAATGTTGACAATCTTCCGACCATTTTTCACATAATGCCTTTTAATTTTGGCCACAACATGGCAACAGGACTGAAAATATATAAAGAAGCATGATTTATAAAATAACTAGATCTGAATCTGCCAACAGACAGGTGTTTTAGATTCTTTCTTCGTTACACAAGATCAGCGTGCCAGAGAGTGTCAGAGTGGGCCGGTTAAATGTCCATACATGCATACCACACATCTGTGCTATAGTGAGGTCATACAGAGACTATTTGTCCGGGGTGCTGAGCACTACATGACAAAGAAACCCATCAGTCAAACAGTCTGAATATTGTCATGAGATTATGGTCGCACTACAGGAGCAGAATCATAAATAGGTAGGGAGAGCTAAAGCCTTCTCCCTCCCTGAGGAAGAGTGACTGACCTTCCACCTGAATGAACTTTGTGTGTCAGCCAACACAACTTCAAATTTTTAACAGTTAGAAAGGAAGGGGAGAGAACGTGAGAAAGACAAAGAATGAAAATGGGTGAAAGAGTCTAGAAAGACAGGGGCAGCAAGAAAGTGAGGGGTTGCGGGTGGGGGAGTTCAATACTCTCCCAGAGGAGTGGGGACCAGATTGAAACCCTGAAAAGCGCTTTTGAAGATTTACACTTTGGCTCGTTGTTTCAATGTGCCGAACATTTAGCCAATCTGTTTAAAGAAAAACAAATTATTCTAAGGTCAAAGAGCACAGGGGGACCCTGGTCAAGACCCTCTATGTTTCTCTCCACCGCAGTCTTTCCTCACTGTTTGAAGGCAGATTTCTTTACAATAACATTCTTAATCAAAGCCTGAATTCACTTTCTTCAAGATCATCCCTCCTCCCTGTCAGCAGAGTGAAATGACATAATTTCTCAGATCTCCTGCTCAGTGGACATGCTCGCAGGGAAAGCGGCAGAGTGGTGTAAAGAGCCAGGTGGCGGACATTAAGATTAAGCCTGAGGGTGGAGAACCACTAGACGATCGCCTAAACCAGCACTAGCTTTATAATCACGACCAGTTAAGATCATGGTGGTTTGAAAACTTTCAGAATAACTATAATGTGGGATTTTCTGACATTCTGCTCCTACCCTCTCGTTTAGCGACCTGGTTCTGGACGAGTTGAAAAACTTTGAATTTGCCTTAAAATTCAAAATCTTCCTTAACATCTTAGTATAAGCTCCGATCGACGGTTTGATGATTTGTCAAAAAAGTTTACGCATTGCGGTTTATTATGGTCAAAATGTATTGTAATGAACCTACTTTGCTGTGCCTCAGCACCATCTTAAGAGGACCAATTTGTTATATCAACACTTCTCTCTCCTTTAACCCCTCGGTTCCTCCCTCTCTCGCTGCACACTATATCACGCCTGTGGCTCAACTTGACCTTTAAAGGAGAAGTCATAATAATGTCTCGTCTCAAACTTCAAACAGGGACTGCGCTCTTGTTTTAATTCATCACTGCTCTGACTCAGGCAGTGGAAGAAGAAAAAACACAGCAGTGACACAGATGAACTGGACACGTAGGACAACAAGAATGAAAAACAAGAAGCTGTTTTGCCTCTTTGTGACTTATCCAACTGTTGTGACACTGAGAAAATCCAGTCAGCCACATGTGGTGGTTTTATGCACATGGATTAGGGCTGACCTTACACTAGTAATATTAAATTGAATGAAGAAATTCAGCAGAAATGTCTTTGAAGGAAGACAGTGCTTAATCTCAGGCAAAAATGCATGGATCACAATGTCCCCAATATAATCAGTTGAGTTAAAGTCCATCTGAAAATATGCACTATAAAGGAGTACTCCTGTTAATACTGGCAATGAAGGGATCCCTTCCTAAATTAAATTTAATGTAAATTATGGGGGACAAGATGTGCAAAGAAAATGCATTACAGAGCCAAGCTAAAGCTAATATGACACTTCAGTAATTTGAGTTAGAAATAAAATGGGTATCCTCTTTATCGTCTTTTATGGCAGAAATTCCTCCTATGTGTTACGGTCTCGTACCAGCGCAATAAGAAAGCACTATCTATGGAAGCACATAGAAGGAATTAAAAAAAGACTGTCACTACAAGTAAATGGCACGATACATCTAATTCACACAACTCAAACCTCACATTAACTTCAGATGAACTGCAGAATACATTTTTGCAGTCACTGACATTGAAATTGCTTTAGGAGAGGGTTTCTCTGCAGCCCGTACTCGCAGGAAGAACAATTTTAGCAACCCTTTCATTGTACATATGGGAATGGATAGTTTTAAGATGGACTTGAAAAAATGTGAACCTATCCTTTCACCCTGATGTAGAAGGTTATGATTTTATGTATCATTTTGTACGGAAAGTTAAAATTTATAAACAGTAGGAGACAAACAAACAGTAAGTTCACTTTTTCACGCAGTTTTTCATTTGCTTGTGGTGCCCCCAGGCAAGTTAAGAAACCATAACATGACATATTTTTAATTTGAAGATCTCTAACCTCAAGAACCAAAATTATAAAATACCACCAAGTGCCTTACATATGACTAAAGCCCAATGCCGCATGTATCATATAATGGCCTGTCAAGGTTACTGTGCCAAGGTGAAATAAGTGGAAAGTGTATGTAGTAAGTCAAATGTAAATTCAAACTCATGAGAAACTACTCTTGATACAGTGGGGCCAAAAAGTATTTAGTCAGCCACTGATTGTGCAAATTCTCCTGTAAAAGGTCTGTAATTTTCATCATAGGTACACTTGAACTATGAGAGACGAAATGAGAAAAAAAAATCCAGGAAATCACATTGTAGACCTGCACCAGGCTGGGAAGAGTGAATCTACAATAGGCAAGCAAGTTGGTGTGAATAAATCAACTGTGGGAGCAATTGTAAGAAAATGGAAGACATACAAGACCAGTGATAATCTCCCTCGATCTGGGCCTCCACGCAAGATCTCATCCAGTGGGGTCAAAATGATCATGAGAACGGTGAGCAAAAATCCCAGAACTACACAGAGGGACCTGATAAATAACCTGCAGAGAGCTGGGACCAAAGTAACAAAGGCTACCTTCAGTGACACACTACGCCGAGAGGGACTCAAATCCTGCAGTGCGAGGCGTATCCCCCTGCTTAAGCCAGTACATGTCCAGGCCCGTCTGAAGTTAGCCAGAGAGCATATGGATGGATCCAGAAGAGGATTGGGAGAATATCATGTGCTCAGATGAAATCAAAATAGAACTTTTTGGTTAAAACTCAACTCGTCGTGTTTGGAGGAAGAAGAATAGAGAGTTGCATCCCAAGAACACCAAACCTACTGTGAAGCATGGGGGAGGAAACATCATGCTTTGGGGCTGTTTTTCTGCAAAGGGAACAGAAAAACTGAATAGTGTTAAGGGAAGAATGAACGGGGCCATGTATCGTGAGATTTTAAGCCTAAACCTCCTTCCATCAGAGAATCGAGGAGGTCTTCGGAGGGGTCCTCGATTCGCCTGTGGAGTGTGAACAGGCTCACAGAGCCCTGGCGCTTAAACCTCCACCTAAGCAGCGGCCAAGACCAATCATCATTCGTCTCCTCAGGTTCCAGGTAAAGATTATCCGCCATGAGGGGTAGGCTGAAATTCCGGGACCATTCCATCCTTGTATTTGAGGATTATCCTCCAGAGGTTGTGGAGCAGAGGAAAGAGTTTAAGACGGTCATGTCGGAGTTGTACGA
>JAPMOB010230186.1:0-65983 GCA_029875015.1 Lepomis gibbosus
CAAATATAAAATTGTCTGTCTTAAAAGGACAACACAAAAACATTTAAAGACTGTCTCCCTTGTTCCATTTTCTCCCAGAAAATACACATTCAGGAACATCACATACAGAGTAACACTCATGGATAGGAAATAAGGAGAGGAGAGAACAGAACGGAAGAGGAGGAGCAAGAGTTGAAAAGAACAGGTCATGGAGGCAGCATGGAGCAGCCTTTGAGAGTTATAAGACAATTAAAGGATTGGTAGAAAAGAGAGAAGTTGGAAAGAAGCATGGAAAAAACATACAGTGTGAAGATTGAGGTGACTGATAGAAGTGAGAGGAAGAAAATGACTAAAGGAGAAAAAAAGACAAAAGGGAAAATACACAAATGGAAAGAAGGATGATCAAAAAGAAGACAGAAAAGGAGTAAACATTACTGAGAACAATTCATCCATCCATTCAGGGATGGGTTAAAGAAAGGAGAGGAAGAAAGTGATGGGTAGAGGAGGGACGGGTAGTCACAGATAACACACAGTGTACAATGAAAGTGATGGCTTTGCTCTGAGCCTGACTCTGGCTGACTGTTGTTTCATTATAATCTCATAACTGTCTAATCCTGGAGCAATGGAGAGAGAAAGGGAGCCTATGCAATATACTTTCACAGTGAGGGAGAAACAGCAAGAAAATTGGAAATTAATCTACACGTCTGGTTCGAACGAGCTGAATGCACATTGGAAGAGACAAAGGCACACACCTACATACATACAGTTTATGGTACACACACACACACAAGTGCTAGGTTCACTTGTTTGTTCACTCATTTACTCTGTCACTGCTCTCTTTAATAAATCACTCTTTTGCACACTCACATTTACTTTTTTGTTCAACCACTTATTTGTTCACTTTCTCAGCCACTTTCTTATTTTCCCACTCATTCACTTTCAGTCTTAGTCTCTCTCACTTTCATATTCTCCGACACTTTGTCTTCCATTCATTTACTCACTCTCTTGATTGCTTGGTTTTTACTGAGCTGGGGAAGCCTTATCTTACTTTGCTCCATTGGATTTGCAAAACTTGCTACATCATTAAATGAATTTAAAGCCATGCTAAAACCCCATGTAAATGAGAAATATAACTGTCACATGTGAGCTGGATTAGTCACATTCTTGTTTATGTGATCTTTGCTTGACTTGATCTAAATTATAACTGGTGCCATTTTGGCCAGATCTCCCCCAGAAAAGAGATTTATCAATATCAAGGGACTCCCTAGTAAAAAAAGGTAAAATATATAAATAATAATAATGATAAATGTATCTCTCAACCATGTGGTAACTCACTGAACCGCAGTTTAGTCATTCAGTCTCAAACTTACTCACTTAATCATCCACTCAATAATTGTTACACATTCACCTATTTGGTCACTGACATGTTTCCCTCCTTCAGGGAATACCTCACGAATACCTTCTCTCTCTGTCAGTCACTCACTAAATGACTGACTCACTGTCTCACTCACTCACTCACTCACTCACTCACTCATCTAAAATGACACCAAAATGAATGTGTGTAAGCCTGCATCATCACTACTGAGGCTGGTATCAAAGCAGTTTACAGGTTTTTTTTCAGTTGCTAACAAGCTAAACTTAAGATACTTTATCGAAACTCTTAACACAGAAACAAACCTACCTCACACAATTAGCCAAACAGTGCACTTTCTGCTCAAAACCACATTTTCTTCATTAAAACTCTGCATTTCAAAATGCAAAATAACATTCTCTGCCCTTCCTATGCTCTTCTTCTTACAATTTTCTTGTATTGATTGTATTATTTGTTAACTCTTCCTTCTTTACCTAGGTATTTACCCTATTGATGTCGGGTGTGCTAACAGCTCTTAGTAGTGTTTATTTTCACTTGTAGATCTCTTACTGTATTCATGCTTGTATGTTGTTTCTCAAATGTAAGTCGCTTTGGATTAAAGTGTCATTTACAATGTCATTTCTCGCTATGCACCTTAGACAGGAACACTTACTGGATCAGCTACTCCTCCCCGGCCAAACTATTCTTCTCCCTTGTTCAGACATTATTGTTTCTTTCTCTCCTCTGCTGTGCTGTTCACATTGGATAAACTCAACTCCAGAAAGTCCCGTTTTTGCTGCATTGTGTATGTAATTGAAAGAACTTCAACATCTATGTCTCTGGCTGAGACTGCAATTAGCTGTGGTTGATCTATCTTACCCAAATTACAATAAATCAGTTATTTTTCAATGTTTCAATGATAAGGTCATTCAGAAGATCTTAACAGTTGTTTCAATATAGATTTTTTTAGCTGCTATTGTAGCAAAAGTAGATGCTTTATTCTTAATTTAATGTTTTGAAAATGGTGTCTTCATTTCTGACATGTTGTGTGGGAGCATTTGTAAATAACACAAAAAACATCCATAGTTTTGGTATTGGGTAAGCTTGTACGTAAAGAAAAACTTAGCATTTCAGAAATGGGTTAAATGGCTACTATGCCATATTTTGTGGAAACAAATTGAATTGTGTTAATGGTATGTATGAACAAACTGATGTGGGGCTAATTGCGTTTAGTGTTTTGAAAATGCAAATGCAAATGGAGATTGGACAAAATGATGTTAGCAGTTGTAAAAAGCTGTAAATAGGGTAGCAGGTCACACACACTCCAAAGCCAGCGCGCTTCCATTAAATCTTTACACAATACAAACACAGCACTAACCAGGCCTTCAAAGCAACAATGCTGCTATTTTTACTTATTCAGTTTCTAAGGCTTTGATCATTGACAGCAAAGAAGCCTGTAAAGCTTTTAGGAAGCTTTTATCTTAAATCCAAAGGCTGGAAATGCAAACAAATAAAACAAAACTCTAATTCAAGAAAAATAAAAAGTCAAAATATTATTTCTCATGAAGATATCCATTGGATGGCAATAAAATAAATGATTATATTCTTGTAGACATAGCCCCAAAACAGAATTACATTTTTTTTCATTTAGCTGACGTTTTTATCCAAAGCGACTTACAATTGCTATACATTTCAGATGTTGCACACCTCAGGAGCAAGTAAGTGTCTTGCTCAGGGACACAATGGTGGATTGAACCCGGGTCTCTCACACCAAAGGCAGGGGTCTTATCCATTGCACCATTAACACCAGCTTGTCATTACCATGCCCAGAATAAAATATAAATCCAATTACAAACATTTCTAAGCGACGGCCATGAACAACACAACGGATAATCAACGAGCAGTCGGTTCCCAAGAAAAATCATGGGAAATCAAAATGTGTTTCTCTCCATACTAACAGCCCATGGGTTTACGCTTAAGATTATTATTTTTATATTAAGGAAGTAGGCCTGTTGAAAGCATTTTGTGGGATACCGCTATGGGATGTGGATGGTACTAAGCGCAGATCTCCAGTCAGTCCAACAGATTTGGGTGCTACTGTCATACAGATCACTGCTCACATCTACACAGCTCTCATTCCACCAGCAAAATTGTCATTGCCATGCCCAAAGTACATTACCTTCTTTACACCAGTTGTATAGCTCATATACTGACAACATGCTGACTCATATGAAAACTTGACATGAAAGACCTACTAATAATTACCATTAATTCTCACACATTTTCTTCCTTTGATGATATGTGGACTTCTGTCAGGTTTTCTCACACAAAATCCACCCTAACCATCACACATGCTTTTTTTAGTCACCTTTTTCTCGTACTCTTCTCACCTCTTCAACATTTTGAGGCTCTACTAAGCCAGGTAGCATCAGTCTCCCAATTGTTTACCCAACATGCTTTCAGGTAAATCTAATTTAAGGAACAGCTCTGTCACTGTCTACATTGCTCTCACAATCACATGTAGCAAATGTCTGAGACACTGGTAACAAATTCTCACTGTGAGTTCGCTCTGGAATGAACTCGACTTCTTGAAACACAAGACCGAATGCCATTCAGTCTTATCACAACCCTTTCTCACTCATACTCAAACCTGTAGAGTCTGAGTCCTTATCTTCACAGTATTTGTTACAGCGAATAAAGCTACAGGGAAATCTGTAGAGACTACACACATACATACACACACACACACCCTCCCATCCTTTCCTCCAATTTTTCCCTTCACGGTCTCTTACCTGTGACGGTGATCAGCATGGGAGCCACCAGCGGCCTGTTGTTATCCAGTTTTCGGCTCAGTCGGATCTCTCCACTGGTGTGATTCAAGAGCAGCAGGTGAAGCTCGTTCCCTCTGTCAATGGTGTAGTACAGCCTGTCTGACACATCAGGGTCGTGGGCGGGTACTCTCCCAATTACCCCGCTGGGGAAACTGTTGGAGCGATTGGACACAAAGTTGTTGAAGATGATTTGGAAGTCCTGCAGAGTGGGCCGGTTGTCGTTCTGGTCCACCAATCTGATTCGGACAGTGGCCCGGCTGACAAGAGGTGCTGAGGTGGCCTGGACTACGATGACATACTCATTTCGGGCTTCATAGTCAAGATCAATGAGTGAGGTCAGCTCCCCTGAAAAGATGTCCATCTGGAAAATTTCAGGGATGTTGCCCTCCACGATTTGGTACATGATCTGAGCATTGGCACCCTCATCCGGGTCAGTGGCCGTGATCTGGGCTACCACAGAACCCACAGCGCTATTTTCCTTCACTAGAACCTCAAAGTCATCCGCAGGGAAGACAGGGGCATTGTCGTTCACATCTAGGACTGTCACCTGGATGTGGACTGGGGTTCGCTGAGGGGGCACGCCACGATCCACAGCATAAGCCGTGAGCTCATAGAATGGAACGCTCTCACGGTCCAAACGGCGAACGGTTCGGACAATGCCAGATGTAGGTTCAATGGTAAAGTCTCCATCCCCGTCCTCACCGTTTTGGAAAGTGTACTGAACACGACCATTGGCGTGTGCATCACGGTCAGTAGCTGAGATTTGAAGGACACTAGTGAATGGAGGAGCATCTTCGCTCACTGTTCCCTGATATCTGGGGCTGAGGAACTGAGGTGCATTGTCGTTCACATCATTCACATTCACCTCAACATATGTAGTGTCTGATTTCTGTGGTATGCCATTGTCTTTAGCTGTTATAGCCAAAGTATAAGTCATCTGGTCCTCATAGTCAAGCTCTGCCTGGAGTGTAATAGCCCCTGTTGAGGTGTCAATACGGAATTGTGGGATATTGTCCTCGAGGAAGTATGTGATCCGAGCATTTTCACCAACATCATCGTCTGTGGCACTGATCACAACTACAGTGCTTCCAGGTGGTCTGTCCTCATTCACACTAACAGAGTAGTGGGCGCTCTGAAATACAGGCCGATGTGTGTTGGCATCTGTGATGTTGATGTGCACCTGACAGGTGTCGTGGAGTGTGCGGTCTGAGGCAGTAACGGTTAGAACATAGCGGCGCTCCTGTTTGTAGTCCAATGGGAGAGCTAACGAGAGAAGTCCAGCCCCTCCTGCTGTGCTAATTGCAAAGCGGTTTCTGGTGTTTCCTCCTGTGATCTGATAGGTCACCGCACTGTTAACATCACGGTCCACTGCCGTGACAGTCACAACACTGGTGCCAACCGCTGCGTCCTCATTCAGGCGAGCATAGTACTCCTTTTGGAGGAACTCAGGGCGGTTGTCATTAACATCCATCACCGTAATTGTAACACTCGCTGTAGCAGAAAGAGGTGGCATGCCATAATCCCTAGCCTCCACACCAAAGAAATAGTGCTCTACAGATTCTCGGTCAAGAATAGAACTCACAGTGACCCAACCTGTTGCAGAATTAATAATGAATGGCGTGTCAGAGCTGGTGCCAGTTAACCGGTACTCCAGACGGGCATTATCACCAGAATCAGTATCAATGGCCTGTATGTGGAGGATGGAACTACCAACTGGGGCACTCTCAAGCACAGACGCCTGGAACGGTGTGGAGACAAAGATCGGTGGGTTGTCGTTGACATCTGTTACCTGTACACTGACAATACCTGTGTTGTTGGAGAGAGGCGGCCGGCCATTGTCCTGTGCACGAACACGGAGCGTATACTCCCGTTCGGCCTCAAAGTCTAGTGGCGCCACAACCTGGATCTCCCCAGTGACGCTGTCAATAGAAAACTGTCCACGGCTGTTACCACTGATGATATTATAGTGAACAGCAGCATTACTGTCCTTGTCCCTGTCTGTGGCACTCACACGGAGGATCTCAGAGTGCGGCCGTACATCCTCCTTCACTGCTACCACATAGCGCTTTTCACTGAACTGTGGCACGTTGTCATTTTCATCTAGAACAGTGATGAAAACTTTAACAGTGGCGGAGCGTGGCCCTGGTTCCTTCCCCTGGTCACTAGCCTCCACCTGGAGAGTGTAGTGCTCATTTGTTTCCCGGTCCACTGATCCACGGGTTGTAATGAGGCCAGAGCGTGGGTCAATCTCAAAGGCTCCTCGTGCCATTGCAGCCGTGTCACCAACAAAGCGGTAACGGATGTTGGCATTGGATGGGGAGTCTAAGTCTGTCGCTCTCAGTTGCAAGATGGGATAGCCCTCCTCAACATTTTCCCTGATTGTTTCCCTGTACTCTGTCTGTTCAAATACGGGAGAATGATCATTCCGGTCTGAAACAGTAATGGCCACCATTGTGGTTCCAGAGAGGCGAGAGGGGCCATAATCTGTTGCGGTGACCCTGAAGTAATGCAAATCCATGTGTTCTCTGTCTAGAATCTGCGTGGTGGTAATAAGTCCTGTGTCTGGATGGATGTGGAAGTAGTCAGATGATCGACTGTTCATCAGTGGGGCCATTGTGTAGCTCACCCTGCCTGCATCTCCTGCATCTGTGTCTGAGGCTGACATGACAATGACCGAGGTGCCAGGTGGCTGGTTCTCAGCCACTTGTACTTGATAGTTATACTGGGAGAAATGGGGGTGTCTGTTGGCTGCACGTCGAGAGCGAGGCCACGGCATCAACATCTTCCTCTCCCTTTTTCCCTGTGAGGTTTCATCATCTTCTACTATTATCAGTTGTTCCAGACTCCTCTCTCCCCTTGTGCTCTGCCTGTCCTCCTCCTCCCCCTCCATCTCACCCACCTCTCCTACCTCATGGCTTTCATCAACCTGGCTCTCTCTCTTCCCTCTCTCGCTATCTGGCTGCATGATGGTGGTGGTGATACTGCCCCTATCCTGACCCTTCCCTCCCTCTAACTCTCTCTCCACAGGCTGGCTTGCCTTTGTTGTTCCCTGTTCCCTCTCCCACTCCTCCTCCTTTTGCTCTTCTCCCCCTGCTTCTCTCCCTCCCATCAGGCGCGCCTCTGTCTCACCCACCCCCACCTGTAATTTCCCTCCCCCAACAGCAGCGGACCCCTCCAAGCCCTCTCCCTCCCTCTCTGTATCCCTCCCCTCTTCTTCCTCGGCCCCCATCTGCCGTCTATCTGACTGTCTGACACCTTCGGGCTCTAATGGCACTTGCTTACCGGATTTTAATTGCATATGTGCTTGGTCCCCCCGCTCGGTGGCTGAACAGTCGGGGGAAATGCTGTCAGCGCACCCTGGGTGGACCATCTTTGGCAGTGCGCTTGTCCACAGGTCTTGCTGCTGTGTCTGACCATGCCACGGCGATTTTCCTTTTTCAGATTCATGACTATATGCATTTACCTCCTTGCTTCCCTCCTCTTCGTTGTTGTTATTATTGTTGGTGTTTAATGTGCGCCACAAAAATATGCGCTGTGAGTCTAAGGGAGCTGTCCATCGTGCTGAAATCAGGTCATTCACAGAGGGTAAGTGAAGCGAATGTGCAGAGTCATCCTTCCATGTAGTCAAGTTTATTTCCGACAAATTTCCGAGGTTTTTTGCTGTGGTGTGATCAGACTGAGAGCGAATATGTGGTTTGATAACTGTTGCAGAGCGAGACGTGGCTGACACATTACCGGGAGATGTAACGAGAAACTTAGCATGTGAGAAAAAGTCTGAGTCACCTGCAGTCTCTGCCTCTGGAGTTGAATTTACTTTTACAGCAGAGAGACGGAGTGGTTTGGATAGTTTCACACTTTTTGAATAATCGTCTGTTTGTGTTTGAGGGGGCGTATTGAGCACCAAGCCAGAATATTTTGATTCGATTTCGGGAATTGCGCTTTTGCTGGATAGAAAACGTTGTCCGCGCGTCTCAGTGATGTGGATGGGGAGATTCATCTGAGCTAGGGATCCCTCCCTGACCATAAACGTGGCTAAATATGCATTTAAAAATTTTACTCTGTCCAAACAACCAAAGCATCCACCGGCTACATTTCTGCTTTCTCGGGTTTGACTGTTCTGCCTCGTGGTTGCTGGTGCTGTTTTCCCCTGCCGAAGCTCATTATCAGCCTTACATAGGATCGGAAAAGCCAAATCATTATCCGGGTAATTAGGTAAATTAACGTGTTTGTTGTCTTGGTTCGCCCCTCCTCCCTTTCCATCCTTCCTCTCTTTCCTCTCATTCCTTTCCCTCTCCTTATCCTTATTTCCGGCGTAGTAATACCCTGCTTTCGCATCATGGACAGGGGTTCCACAATAATCCAAGTGCGCCCTGGTTCTGGGGTTAATCACTGCCGGTGCGCAACATCCTTCCTCTTCATCTCCCCCTCTCCTCGCCCCCCTCTCCCTGCTACCAGTGCACCCAGCCGAGCAGCTGTCATCACCCCCCTCTCTTATGCTACTGGGATCGATTACATTACATTGCCTGCCCAAATGAGAATAATTACCAATACCCCAAGCCTTGTTGCTGTCCCTGTAAACTGGATGCGGCTGAATTGTATCTGTGTAGCCGGACTTCGTGGAATTACATGATGAAAAATGACAAATGTCCAATTTTGATCCCTGGATGCAGGCTGAACTTTGGGTGAAACGGGCAGGAAATCTGACGGTGAATTGTCGTGAATTGTATCCTGAAAGAGGATGAATGCAACAAAAGCAACCGGTTGGCAAGGGGCCTGGTGGGGGGATTTTGGCCGGGGAGAGGGCGTGTTTGTCGGGGCTTGGCCAGTAGAGATGCCCGGGTGTCCGGGAGCACCATGTAGCAAAGAGCCTCCTTGCCTTACGAGCCCTCTCCCACACCTCTCCCCCTCTCCTCTCTCCACTTCCGGGTGCCCTGCACAGGCCAGAGGCGTGCACAAAGGCTCTGGCGGCGCCACGTTTGGCGAGGTGTGGCCTCGACGCCGGCCACCGTTGTGCGCACGCTCTAGTCCTTTGTACTGCCCGTTTTTTGCCGTTTTGAACTGGTGAGGAGGTGAAAGCAGGTGAAACAACGCCCTTCATCATCCGCCTTCCTCTCTCCACTCCCTCTCCTACGCCGACGCCATCCCAGCTCGACCTGCTCCTAATACCTGGGTGGAGAGAAGGAGGAGGAGGTGATGGTGCCGGATGGCCATTTGCACTCCTCCAAAACGTCCCGACTCCTTTCAGTCTCTCCTTCCTTGTCCCCCTCGCCCCATCCTGGTGATATGCTCCCAGCGCCCCCTCTGCGCGCTGTACTCCAGAGCATCCCTCAGTCTGTATCTGCTCTAAGGTCCACCTGTCTGGGTGTAGATTCCAGCTGCCCCTCGGCAACTCCCCTGCTTCCTCGCACTGCTGCTGCTGTTGCTGTTGGCTCACTTTACCGGCGTTTCGGTAGAAGAGGCCCGGGGTCCATCGGTTGGAAACCCCTCCTGTATTCACTGTCTCCGGGGTGAAGGCGAACAAAGGGCCGAGGAGAAGCAGGTGGAGTGCCAGAGACCAGAGCAGGAGCGGGGTGAAGCCCGGTAGCGGTGCAGCCATTTAGTCTCTTCCTTTCTCTGTCTCTCCCCACCTTTCTCCCTCTTCCACCTCTGCCTATTCTCTCTTTCTCTGTCGAGCGCGTATTCTCCTCTCCCAGTTACTTCTCTCAGTCCTTCGTTCTGGCTAGGTGGCCAATTCCGGGACCGCCGGCACCGCCCGACACCTTCCCCCAGGCTCCCCCGTCTCTCCGTCGGCCTGGAGAGTTGGCATCTACCCGCTGTGGTCCGTGGAGCTGGAGGTCGGAGCGTTAGGAGCGGCGCGGCAGCAGCATCTCTCCTCCCGTTCATTCACATCCAACATGGCTTACACACTCACACTGACTGACTGACTGGCAGGCTCACACACTACCTTCCTCTATGTGTGTGTTTGTGTGTGTGTGTGTGTGTGTGTATGCGTGTGTGTGTGTTATGCGTGTGCGCTCTCTTCTAGCAGCCTGGTGGTAGGCTATCCATCCATCCACACACACAGTTACACTCTCCTCCTCTCTCCCTTTTCCACCCCTCCCCCTATTTCTTGCATTTCTACCGCCCCTCTCTATCTCTCTTTTCCTCTCTCATAATGGTTGGCTCCGGTGCGCAGGACTGTTACACAGCACCCGCGCATGCAGCCATATCCACAACTGGAATAGGAAAGAGAAATTTGTAGTCTATCTTACACAATCTCACCGTCATCACCGCATCATCTTGAAGAATATCTTTTTAATAAATAGCCCTGCAGGTCAACCTTTACCAGGGTCATACTCAGACAAACTAAGCAATGCTGCTATTTTTTTTAGAAATGAAACCTAAAAATTAGATTCTGACATTTTAGCATGGCTTTGGAATAAATTGCAGAAAAGCAATTCCTAGACACTTTATGGGTAAACAACATCTATTATGTAGTACACTATATTGTGACAAAGCACTTAAGTCTGTTATGATATATGATATTTATGACATTATAGCCTACTTTTTATAAATAAGCTCAACTTTCACAGAGCCATTTGTTCATTAAGGGGTAGATTTCTTATGTCCTCATCAAGATGTAAACAGTATATTCCAGCACAGTGATGTAAAATCTGAATCGTCAGGTTAGCTCCAGTAAAAGTGACGTCATCTTCTTTCTTATCACTGATGAGTAATTCACGCACACACACAGACAAACACAGGGAAATTCCACAGACAGATTGTGAATAGTGTTTTCCTTTGGAAGGATAAATTATAACGTAGTTTTATGTAGATTCATATATTTGCTGTATACTTGGATTCATTCCAGTAAGGCACATGCGCATAATCCAGCAATCCCCCTAATTTAACACTAATTTGCACAGATCAATTTCCTGATACTTGTTGAAATAAAATTTCATTATGCAAATATGTAGGCTACAAATTTCCTCCAACGTTCACTCACTATATCCTCATTCAACAGCAATTTATAATACCGACTTGGTGGTATATCGTTTTTATAATGACACGACTGGAAGTGAATATGATTTCTCCCTGTGGCTGATAGGAGGAGATACATAAGGCGTGTCAGTCGGGGACGCCGTGCATCAAAGCACATTGAAGCTGAGGAGCAGCCGAATCGGGGTCCCGGCGCTGCGTGACCGAGTATGCGCGAGCACATGGTGCGTCTTCACGGATCTCCCTGTTGTTGCTCTCCGTGTGTCTCCTGGAAGAAGTCGAGTTACATACAATAATGGAATAAGCATGCATAGATGGAGGGGGAGAGGAGGAGAGAGGAGCTCAACATTTAACATTGAAGATAGCCTATTTGGTTTATTTAATCATTTTTAAAGTATTTTTTTAGATAAATCATATTTCTATCCTTTAAATATCAACAAATATGAACTAAGAATTATTTTGGTATGGGTACCAAAACTCAGGTACTTTAACAGGCCTGCAGTGTCAACCAACCATTTCCATAGTGTTCACCACAATAATTCTTTTAGCTAGATATATGTACAGTAGCCAGTATACATATACATATATATACTTTTTTTATTGCCCTCTCCTTGCCAACTAAGTTGAGGTGTAAGCAAAATTATGTCACTTTCTAGTCAAAATAACTTCAATACATGTTGTATGACGACATATGCATGTGTTCCAATCTGCCTGGATCACTGCCTCAGCTTTTTCTCAGATCTGGTTGAAGCTTGGAGCACAGTCACAACAATATGGTGCTCCAAAATGCATATCCTCCTTTTCCAAATTATATTTTTATTGCAGAAAAGAAAAACGCACTTCCTCCCTTCCTCTCTCCCCTCTCTGGGTGCCAGTCCAGAGTCCATCCAACATTGTGCTCTGTCGCCGGGATTGTTACTATTGCTGCTTTGATTTCCTGACATGCCTCAGTCAGGCAGTGTGATTACTGTGGAATGTAGGTTGTTGTGGCGCAGGCTGGTGGCGTTAACAGGATTTGGAGTGGGTGCATGTCAGGGGAACATGAGGATGTGTGAGGACAGTGTGACTGGAATTACTAAGCTTAACCATGCAGTAATGTTAGTGTAGATGTAATTATACACATTTTAGCAAAAAAGGTTAAGCTTTCTTTCTTTGTTACTCATAGCAGAGAGGGCCGAGGTCAAAGTGACATTTTGAGCTGTTAGGGATTCAATGACTTGCACAGGGACAAGTTGGGGTATAGAATATACCTTGTTCCTCCAGTTGAATTAAGGTCTTTCTTCTTGCTGCTCTCCACCCCAGTAATTAAATTCGTTCAGGCAAAAATTGCAGTATACTTATCTTCCCAGCTGCAATGAGAAATAGTGAAAAAGTTTAGTTATATGTTAAGAAATACTGTCTTAACTCAGATTGTATTGGACTAAAAAATGAAAAGATAATTAGTAATCAAAGTTGATTGTTTTCTTTGGCAAGGTAACTGTGAAATCCCACATTTTTAAGAAAAAATGGTGCATTCTGCATATTCAAAGTACAATAACTTACCTCTCCAACACTAACCATTTCACAGAGAAGAGGGGAATTTACAGGCGGCAAAGGGGATTACACAAAAATATATTCCCAACCCACATTACAAAATATGAAAACTACTGCAAGCTTTGTATGCCCTTG
Source organism: Lepomis gibbosus (assembly GCA_029875015.1). Classification (NCBI taxonomy): domain Eukaryota; kingdom Metazoa; phylum Chordata; class Actinopteri; order Centrarchiformes; family Centrarchidae; genus Lepomis; species Lepomis gibbosus. The sequence continues at coordinate 12,808 of JAPMOB010230186.1, forward strand.
AAAGTATTTGAGATATTAATAGCCTTTGGTTCTATCAGGGCGAGTAAAATCCAGACAGCAGTAACTCCACCAGGGAACATTTCCGGCATGAAGTAATTCTGATTCCTATTCTCGATGGACAGTTAATTACACTGCATGAGACTCAAATAATATGAGAATGACAAAACTTAAAGAGCATCTGTGTCCCTTCAGAAACTTGTTGAGATATGAATAGGCCCAGATTCTCACCCCCAAAGTACATGAATTTTATTTGCAATTTATGTTGGATATAGCAGAAATTGATCAGGCAAAGCCACCTTAAATAGCTGGAAAAGTACAGTACATACAGAAAATATACAACCAAAAGTTATACACAAAGCAAATACAATGTATCTACAGCCAAGAGGCGAAATTCCTGTTCCTCCAGCCCTCCATATATTTATTCTGATTGACACTGGAAAGATGAGCTGCAGATTACATCACAGATCTTAAGACACTGAATAATCCCCAAGGCACCCTTGAAAACTCTTGAATTATAAATAGTTGTATCTGTCAAATCAAATAAAAATCGGCCGTAAATCGACTGGGGCTGATCCCTGCTTGCTCGTGTTGTACTAATTAAGTAAACAAAATGATTCAGCATGCCTCCTCAGATGAACACATAGATAAATATTAGACTTTTTTTTTATTTTCTGATTTTGTTACATAATAATGCAGAGCTAATAGGATTTTACAGTAAGGCAAAAACTGTTTCATGTCTGTTAGTTTTATTCTAAGCTACTGGTCAGTTTAATCAGGTTGAGTACAAAGTCTAATAGACAGAGTGTTGAGTGATGGCAATGAGAGAGTGCTGTGCCACTTAAAGCTATTTGTAATGGACCAGAGAGGCTGGATGGACTATAAACACTAAACGAAACTGACTGACAGCCATTTACTACAGCACCCTGTGGGGCTCTGACATCAGAGAGAGAGAGAGAGAGAGAGAGGAGAGTGTGAGAGGAGGGGTTGAGGAAGGAGTAGAGTTAAGCCACTGTAACACTTGAAACTCAAAAAATGACAGGGTTTTCTAGCTGCTATAGTGTTTTCACACATAATACACATTTATATAGCACTTTTGTAAACAACAGTTAGAAAATGCATAATAAAAACACAGGAAATAAAACAATAAAACACAGTAAAAACAATTGAAAGAAATGGTTCATGTAATGAATATTTAAAAGCAACAAAATTATTAACCCTCTTGCTCACACCCATAGTCACATGTATTTGTTTTCTTTATTATGGAAAAATGTCATAACCTTTTGCACGCTCAGCTCTGGAGTGTTAGCATTACTGGAAATGTCACTAGGTAGTGATTGGGGAAATTGGTGGATCAACTTTTTCTAGAACATCAACTCCAGCACCTGTTAACACATAATTCAAACAGAGAAACTTTGTAAACCATCTTTTTGTTTGAAGCTGTATTTTTAAAAGGAGATAAAGCATCAATTGCTTAATCAAGGGATTACGGGCGGAAAATAGCACTTGTGCTACAACCTGGCACAATGCATCTCTCTTTGTTTTTAAACAAGGTTAATGTTAATTTGTGCACTGTCCCTATTTAAATAAAATGAATCTGAATCTGAATTAACATTGATTAAAAAGACAGTCAAGTTAATAGATGAAAGAGTGAGATGGAGGTAAAGAAAGGAGGGAACAATGTGAATGAGATGTGAGGCATGGAGGCAAGTATACAAAACTACATTTTTAATTACAAACACTGATCTGAAATTTCTCAGTGTCAACTGACATCGACGGCAGAAAACGTGTCTGCAAACAACAAACTGTCTCATTCAGGCCTAAGTAATGACATTAGGCAATTTCAAATACTATTTCCAAGCCAACAAACTCCAATTGGAGATTTAAACATTGAACCTGAACTGTGTATAGACCAGACTAAATACTGTATAACCAAAAGCCTTGGTAAGTGAGGCAGCCTTCACAGCACCACTGCAGTCATAAAGTAAGAAAGTAATGTCAGCCTTCAAGATTCAAGAATAAATCCACCCTCAAAGCACTAACTTGTAATGTTAAACACAGTGAAATATTTTTGGAGGATTTTAAGGAATTTGAGAATTTCTAATCAATCATGCATGTACTCCTCAATACTTATAAACACATTTGTATGACCTCAATCTGCTATTGTAAGTTAGTTTCTATGTGTTTGGATTCTTATGATAAGATAATGTGATAGCAGAGTGATCTTTTTTTTAAAGGAATGTATTCTTAATTTTTTCATTTAATTTCTGACCTATTTAATGTAACATGTCAGAGATGAAAAGTGTTATATTTACTGGCTGACCTGATGTTCACATTGAGCTTTCAGGATGCAGAAAAATGTTCAGCACATCAACATCCATTGTAAACTGTAAATCTTAGAGTCCACAAAAATGTTCAGAACCTAATGTTCACTTGAGACAAACAGTCATCCCTTGTCAGCTTAGCATTTTTTTTAAAATTTTGACTCAACAAGTTTTGACTTTTGAGTTAATTTGCCTATCAGACAGAGGAATACAACACACAGAGAAATAGAGAAAAGATTTGAAAGAAATCTTTTCTGTCAAAAAAGTACCCTTAAGGTGTTAACCACAGACTTTTGTTTATTTTTAAAGGTACAGAATCATTGCTGACAGCAAAGGGTACATAACTGTACCTTAAGCTTAAGGTACAAGCAAATGATGCAGAAAATACCTGCCCCAGGACATAAATGGGTGGCGATGACACTGTGGATAAGACACATGCGTTTGGTGTGAGAGACCCGGGTTCCATCCCTACAGTGACACATCCCCCAATGTGTCACTGAATAAGACTCTTAACCCCTAGTTGCCTCAGGAGTTTGCAACCTCAGATTTATATAGCAAGTGTAAGTCGCTTTGGATAAAAGTGTCAGCCAAACGAATATTTGTAAAGGTTCATTTTTCTCACTAGGGGTGCAGAAATGTTTGTTTAGAGAACCCTGCTATAGCGTACAGCTGGAGTGACAAAGCATTTATACCCTCTAGGTCCATTCCTGTACCTTGATTTCTCTGTGTGATGGTAAATTTATTTATCAACACTGCATTGTATAACAAGATGAAGTTGAAGTTCCCTTTGTGCTACTCACAAAAAGCTAACGTCATATAGAAAAATTATATACACTATCTAATGGGTGGATAACTAACAACTCATAGAAATTAAATTATTTGGTGGAGGGCTGAGGATGAATTGAGGAGGCCCATCTCTAATATGTAGGATATGCCTCAGTAAGTGCCTGTGAACCTTGTAGTTGAGGCAAATCAAGACTAGGTCGCTATTACAGAATTTACGGTAATGGATTTCTCAACAGATGGGTGGGAATGCTGGGAAAATGAAACATTGTTTCAGGGGAACAAGCACCAATAAGATACATAATCTATGAAAAAATCAGCACTCTACCATGGCTGAATCAAAGCCAGGAGAAGTCTCTAACGCAGTGTCAGTCACTGCTCATGCACAGGCTGCGCAGCCTCCTCCCTGCTCATGATCTCTTTCAGTCAAACTCATTATCTTCAGCGTGGCTTCAGGAGTTTTGCAAATACAAAGGCTGAGAAACTGAGAGCTGATAACTGTCCATCCCTCAACAGCGTAGCCTTCAAGTCAAAGACAAGTTAAAAGGAGAACACAGACAATGAAAAGCAAGTCAAAACACAAGCTGAAATAAGAAATAAACAGTTATCAGAGCAGCTTTTCTGAGGTGGATAGAGAAAACTTTAACATTATGGGACCTGAAATTTGAAACCGATGCCGAGTAATACTCGCTGTCATTGGACGCTCATGCATTGCCAAGGTGATGCACCTGCCCCGAAGTTATGTCACTGGTAGAAAGCTTAACTCTTCCACTTAACTCCTTATTAAATCTATGATCTAATTCGGTTGTTTTTATGAACAGTACTATGTAGGGTATTAAGTATCACCTAAATGTTGTGTTTTTGTGCTGTGTTTCAGTGTTGTACAAAATGTTCTTGTGGAGACTTGTTCTGCTGTGTTTTCTGTTGCACCTAATGATGTTGTTGTGATTGGTCCTTATTGTTGCTTGGTTATCTGTTTGATCCTGCTGTCTGACCCTGTCTTGACCAGGTCTCACTTGTAAAAGACTTTTTAACCACAATGTGACTTTCCTAGTTAAATAAAGGTTAAAAAGAACTGCATATAGCATCTAACCAGAAGTGCTTAAGCAGTGGTTAAATAGAATATGATACATTATTATACAAAGTGCAAGGTATGAATGATATATAAATATAAATATACATGAAACACATGAATGTCTATTGATACAGGTAGGTACAGGCTATGAACAGGTTTTGACTATGGCTGTAGAGTATGTACAGTAGTGCAAATGTGATTATTGTGGGGATTGTGCAGTATGTACAGTAGTGCAAGGGAATGATTTACAGTATATACAGAATGCGCGGTATGAATGCACAGTAGTGCAACGATATGCTTATATGGAAGGTGCAATTAATAGTGCAGTGGTGTCAAAGTCCATGATGGCAGTGCAATTGACCTAAGTGTAGCTAGTTCAGCTCAGAGGAGGATGGTGAGTGTGAATGTGAGGGGATGGAGGATGGGGGTTGGTGAGTTTGTGTGTGAAGGGGTGGGGGTGGTCGGGATCAGAGTTCAGCAGGGGAGACAGCTGTGGGGAAAAAGAATTTGGTGGGTTTTGTCCGTAGCTTTCTGTAGCGGCTCCCAGAGGGCAGGAGGGCAAACAGTCTGTGTGACTGTTATCGATGATAGTGTTGGAACCATGTCCAGATCTGCAGTCGTGAGTGAAGACGGAGTAGAGGAAAGGACTCACCGCACAGCCTTGTGGCACGCCAGTGTTAAGGGTGAGGGTAGAAGAGCAGTTGTGTTCCATCCAAATATGTTGGGGCCTGTTGGTCAGAAAGTCCAATAACCCGTTGCAGATAGAAGCTCTGATGACCAGATCTGTGAGTTTGGTGATTTACTTTGAATGGATAACAGTGTTAAATGCTGAGCTAAAGTCTATGGCATCATTTTAGCGTATGTGTCTTTATCGCACAGGATTTGACAGGATTTGAAGTTACACACTAGAAAAATGCCATGAGTGAGAATCCATGTGGAGAGGGCAATAGGAACACCTTGACAGTCAGTATGGTCAAACGGAGAAATCAATTTTGTGTAAATAGCTGTGTGCAGCTGTGTCTAATCTGGGGAAACCACTAGTACCAGAATACAGCAGGCTGAACAAAAACTGTTGTTTTGATAAATTATTTGAAATAGTTTAACATGCCAAAAACAGGAATCATGAAGTTTGTAGTTTTGGACCTGTATCACAATGTTAAGCATGGTTATAGATTGACATTATAGGATTAAATTATAAATTCAGCAATGAACACAAACAACTATCGAAAAAACGATTTCTTGACTGATGAATTTAAGAAAAAACACGCGCTGACACTCCTGCCCTATGTTGAAGTGACTCTAGATCTGCACTGTTGAGATGCTTTTGATACCATTCATTGCTTAACTGCAGTCTTCCCTTCACACATTCATCCACAAGTTTTGACTTGCTGGTGTGTTTTGATCATTGTCTTGCTGCACAACCCAAGTGTGCTTCAGCTTGAGGTCACAAACAGACATTATCTTTCAGGTTTTTTTGGTAGACAGTATGTATGGTTCAATTTACCACAGCAAGTCTTCCATCACACCACCACTGCATTTCTCGTCAGTCCACAGAGTATTTTCCCAAATGTCTTGGGGATCATCAAGATGTTTTCTGGCAAAACTGAGCCTTATGTTCTTTTGGCTCAGCAGTGGTTTTTGTCTTGGAACTCTGCCATGCAGGCCATTTTTGTCCAGTCTCTTTCTTATGGCGGAGTCATGAACACTGACCTTAACTGAGACAAGTGAAGCCTGCAGTTCTTTGGATGTGGTTTTTTTTATGACCTCTTGGATGAGCCGACATTGTGCTCTTGGGGTAATTTTTGTCAGCCGGCTACTCCTGAGAAGGTTCCTGTTCCTCCTGTTCTCCTCCACTTGATTTTTTGATTTCCCTTTCTTGGGGACAGACATGACTGTCATGAGGTACTATGAGCCTCCACTATTGGAAGGGGTGAGAGGCCTCCAAAAAGGGGCCTCTGAGCCTCCACTGTCTTTCTTTTTTTCAGAGGGTGGTAAAGTTCAGTCTCTTAACCAATTTATTCAGCCAATTTTAACTTAGTTATGAAAGTACTTGCTTTGAAATAAAAAATTGAAAACAAAAACAAACATTTCTTTTCAGGATTTCTCAAAGGCCCTCCCCAGAACTTCTTAAGCACATGTGTGACTATCGTTTACTACTTCAACTTCCACCGTCACAGGTGCTCAGTTGTTTTGAACCAATAATTCTTCCATGCAGTGTTAGGCCTAATTTCAATTTTTGAGTATAATATTTAAATATGCCGTTTTAAGATTAAAGTTAGCAGCAATGTGCAGCTGTCATGTTAGAAATAAATGCGAGGCATTGAGAGCCCATTTAGTCGATTAATAATTTTGTGCCAGCATTCCTCTTTAGCCTTATTTGCAGCAACAGTGTTGCTTTATTTGTTTTTTATATTCTTTATAGCTCTTCTTTATAACGACCTGAGGTACGTGATCTTCGGCATTTTATACCAAAGAAGAGTCGAATGACTTCTAAAGCGCCACTTCTTATGGGAATGTGCACAGAGCCTGATGAAGAAAACCTGGTTTAACAAAGAAAGTTGATAACCACCGTAGTGATACCCATTATCTCAGATTGGGGTTTTAGGTTTTGTCGAACCAGCTAAAGAAAGCCTGGCTATGTCAGTCTTGCTTAATGGCCGGCCTGCACCCCTCAGCAGTGGCCATGATCACTTTCATGTGTGAAATGCATCCAGTGAAAATCACTCCGCCTTTTTTGAACTTGCTGGGTTCTGCTTCTTTAATCACAGTCTGTGTTGGCCTGCTGTTTATAAGGTTATAATAAGTTTAATTTATTCATTTATTATTTTAGAACAGACAAATGACATACTATAATATGATAATAATGTATGTTTTCATGCAGTGAAACATCATTTTTTTTTACATCTATGCAATACGGAAGACTCCCTCCTACAAGCAGCAGGAGCCGCAGGTGTATACCAGTTCATGGCAAGATGTTTGCATTATATTGGCAGAACTTTTAAAAAATTGTCTCTAACGTCAGAGCACAATTCATTTCATAATTCAGTGTGCAGCCTGTAATACCACTTGCCGTAGAGTCAGAAATGAGTAGACCTAATTTAAATGGGTAAATCTGTTTAGCTTAGGTAATGTAGGTCAGGAACAGCTGGATCCTGCTGCTGATCCACTCTGCTGCCGTCTGGTCTGCAATCCATTAATAGCCGTGTTTATGCACACGTGAACAGAATATCTAGAAGTTTTCTTTAAACAGGAAAATAACGCTGTTTCCATGCAGCTTCATCTGACCGTTATGACAAGTTTGAAATGACTAGATGTTTTGGTAACTTCTACGGCCTGCTGACTGCATCTGAAATGTTTCTTTTAATAGAAACTATGACATGGAAAATGAAGCAAAAAAAACTGTTTTGAATAACACTGGTTTCCTGGTATACTTAAGCTGATGAAAATTATGAGTATTGCTGACCAGACCACATGAAAGCAGTTTAAATAGCTGTGCCAGTGTCTGCCATATTATAACCCTGCTTTTGCATCAAATCAGAAGACATGGTGAACAGGATTTCATCTGCATTTTAAAAAATGCTCAGCTTGGGGGAGCGCTACATTCATACAATTTCCTGCATGACACGCACAATAAATGACACTGAAATGATTTGAATTGGATTTTCACAATCCCTCTGGGAATTATTAATTTCATTGTTCAACTGTGATTTTTCTGGCATTTCATGGGAGGAACATTATAATGTTTGTTTGCATATTGAATATTCTCACACTGTGTTCTTACTCAGCACGCAATTATTATCCTATTGAAGGCTTTGCTTCTTTTTTCTCTTTAATGTGTCAGCCATAAAAGCTGACATCCCATGCTTGAACTACAATTACATCTTAGAAATAAAGTGATACATGTTGCTTGGATGGTTTTACCATTTATCAGGGATGACACATGGTAACTGTTGCAATGATGACTTTTAAAGGCTACACAGTTTGCCTATTTGGTGATGAGTGTTTCTTGGGACCTTTTTTAGAGGATCTGTTTTTGTGTAGAAAGCAGCAGTATATGTGTGTGAGTATGCGCTTGGCCAGTTGTCTGGCCTCCCTGTGCTGACAGATCAATAACCGGCTGACTCCTCACGGGAAGTCTCCTTGCTGACTCGAGCCTCCAGGCAGGGGACGCGTGCTTTCTGTCGGTGTAGGTTTCCATGGGAACAGTTGGTGAAAGTGTGTGTACGTGTGTGTATGAGGTTGAGGGGGTACACTAAGACTGGTGGATTACTGCTGTTGGTGTGTGTGTGTGTGTGTGTGTGTGTGTGTGTGTGTGTTTGTGTCTGTAAGAGAGAGAGACAGAAAGTGACAAGAAAAGGTGAACATAGAGGTTGAGGGAGAGAACAAAAAAAGTACAGCTAAAAGAGCACAGAAAATACATGCACACAAAATTACACACACATATACTGTAGCAAGAGACAGATATCCAACATAAAGAAAAGACAGGAACACAAAAAGACAGCAATCGTCTTGTGTCCTCATTGCTTTCCCCTCTCAGCTGCCCTCTGCCTTTTGCCTCTCTGTTGATCCATCCCACAGGGGATAGGCCTATGGTGGGGAATCTGGATGTACAGGGGCAGGCCACAGGCTGTCTATAACCTTGTCTACCCCCTCCCAACAACCCCACCTAAAACCCGGGGAGATTCTGAGTGGCAGACCAGCAGGTGGTCGTTGGCCCTGCTGTTCATCTGTCCAGTTTGGAAGTGGTGCATCAGTGATGCATATTCAACACAGGACGGGGTGATGGAGATAGGACAGGGTGTGCTTGTGTGTGTGTGTGTGTGTGTGTGTGTATGAGAGAGAGAGAGAGAGAGAGAGAGGTGGACACATCCTGCCATTCAGACAGGCAGTCGGAAAAGCCCCTCTTTCTCAACACACACACAGACAATGGCACTGGCAGCTGTCTGGCACGTGTCGTGATTGTGTGAATTAGAAGCAGCGTAGTGCACGCATGAACAATGAGCCTCTCTGCTCCGTGGGGACGCGCTTCACATGATGAAAAGATTAAAGAATTACAGGAAAGAAAGAAGTAAAAACCTCCTGTAGAGCTGCTTCTCCTCTCGTGATCCATAACTGTTGATTTAACAGCTGGCTACTTGTTTCATCATTAAACTCTCCATCCTCAGTTCCTCTTCTATCACTATCTGTCTTGTTCACAATGAATTTAAATTTGCTCACTTTAGGTCGTTTCATTTCATTTGACGTTTGCTCTGCAAGAGGAGATGAGGCTGCAAAACCCAATATCTTACATTACACCAACCATTTTAGCTGGTTATCTTTTCAAACGAATGTCCACTAATGTTTCCTGAACCCCCATTTTTTTATCCTTTTCATTGTCAGCATTGTTTGGGAAAATTACTTGCTAATGCTCATGAGGTCGTATTATTGGCATGGGAGGACCACAATATGCTTTGAGTTCAACAGGTTTAAGTGCTGTTGCTAGGTGACTGATTGTCATCAGTGGGTCATTCAAACTGACTCTTCAAGCAAATATGTTAAACATGACCAACTTAAAGGCACCACAAGGCGGCACCTTATTTGATTGTCTGGTGTGTGAGTTCTTAAGATTACAATATTAAAAATCAGTTAAATCTGTCTGTGATGTTCCACATTTTTGGAGTTGGTTAAGATTTGAATATTCTCTAGTGCTTATCCGGCACAAGACAGTAAAACCCAAACATAAATCCAAATAACATCCAGCAAGCCAAAGTGAGATGGATACTATTTTCGAATGAGCTGGTGGAACAAACCAGAATCAAAATTTTAATAGGGGGTAAGAGATGCCTATGTTGCTCCGTTTCTGATGCTGAATCTACTGAAACTCAAGGTACAACGTTGTTTATTTGTCAATATACAGCACAAGCTGCATAATGAAATTAAATTTGTAGTTCCTTCAAGCCACACACACAAAATATAATCAAGTGTAGGCCTATATTAAAATATGGTAACATATAAAATAAAGTAAAACAATATATACAGGTATTTATATACATAAAAGGCTACACACACATATAAACCCCAAACATTCCACACTGCATTTTTTGAATTTGCACCTGGGGTGAATGTAAACAGCAGCAACCAGATGACAATATGCAAGTTTCATCATCACCAGAAACAGTCTGACACTTGGGAAACCATCCATCTCGAAGCTATGTCGAAACGGAAGGCAGTTGTCTCGCTGCCTGGCTGACTTCTAGGGCAGCACTGATGCCAACATGTGACATCAGCACGCCGTCTTGCATCTCTTCTGGCTGTCAGAATAGACGCTAGCCTTAGCATCAGCTAACTACCCAAATGGTTAACAGATGCCTCTGAAATCATATTGAACAAAATTGGTAGTTTACAGTCACGGGTTAATATGACAGTTCTCTGTGTAGTTCTCGCTAGCTTTACAAAAATCAAAGTGAGAAGACTTTTGAAAATGTATATATGTCCACGAATTCATAGTTTTTGTAAGCTGGCCGTTACTGGGGCAGTTTGAAGACATCTCAGGAGACAGGAAAGGATCATTTGAGCTGTTTGGAACAGCACTCAATGCCTCGCTGTCCTGTTAGACACTTTCTGAGACAGCAGTTTTGTCCATTTTGAGCACTTCCTCTTATCTTGCCAGAGTCTTTTGCTGACACCTTGGAACATGAACCATCTGACAAGTGCTTGATATGGGACATTGATGGGGCAGGTCTCTAGAAAGATGTGGGTACAACAGTCTCTGAATACCGTTATCTGCTCAACACGAGTCCCATTTTGTCCAGACCAGCTCCTCAGGAGCAGAATCACATCCAAGTTGGGCCAACATCTCCTGGCTCTCTTTTCTCTCCTCTGAGAGATCACTACACACACCGTGGCGCCTGGTCCGGTTGTTTGGGCCGAGTAAATTGTGGTCTGCTGCTCTTTAAACCCCGTCTTCATCTTCCAATGACTGTATTTATGTCAGAGGTAACACATGTTTTGGCAATAAAGCCAGAAAAACAGATAAAAAACAAAAGTGTACTGAAGTTTGAAGGAGCTACCGGCTACTGTTTCTACAAGTGCCTGCTGGTTGCCATAGCAAATATACCTATAAAATATACCCAAGCTTATTGTAAGATTGTTTTGAGTTATTCATTCTGCTCTCTTCTCATTAAAATTAATTTAATGCAGGTTATATTTGTGCTGCAGCTTTTTATTTTCTGTTCCTGTTTGTGTGTTGTGCCATGTTTCTCCTATTGCTCTGTGTGTAGGCTTTGCCAAAAAAAGCCTCAAAATTAACAATATGACGAAAGCAGAGATGATTACAAATAGTTATTGGCTTCTCCCAAACCCACAACCTCTCTGTTTCTGTATTGCCTCTCTGTTTCCTTTCCTTTTCCTCCCTTCACCTTCTCTCTGTGGTCTGTAAGATATGTTCATGCATATGTTTCTGCATGCTTTCTCCTATTCTATCTCACTCACTCCCTCTTTATTACGTTTGGCGTCCAATTGGCCGGCATAGTAGACGCTACAACCAAAATGATGTCATTAATTATTTGGGTAGAGATTATGTGATTAAGCTTCTATGTGTGTGTGCCCTTGTGTATGTGCATGTGAATGCCTCTGTTAGTGTGTATACATGAATTTGTGATTGTGTGTTGCTTCTGGTGGCCACATTATTAGATTCAGATGAGAGCAGAAAGCCTGCATGCATGGTCAATTTCTTTGTTAAATTGTAAATCTACTGCTATTCCGCGGATGCAAAGCAAACAAACAATCAATGTCCCCTGTCCGGCTGCAAAAAGACAGAAATGAACAAACACAAACAAAAAAGCGAAATAAATGACAGACTTCCAAACAACCCCAGCTGAGCTTCAATGAGAAATGAGCAGGATGTTGAATCACATACACAATCACACATTCTGTATTTCACTTTAGTCATGAAAGGATTGAAGACGGATAATGATGAAGGAGGAGCAGCAAAAAAGAAAGTAAAAGGAGATGAGGTAAAGAGATAAAGACAATTAGTTGAAAGATATACACAGGTAAGAAAATCACTACAGAGAGAAATCTGTGTTGTGAACATGATGGACTAAATAAGCAAATGTGTTACAGGACACTCTGCGTGTGTGAGCGCATGCGTGCGTGTCTGCATGTGTGTATGAGAGTGTGCATGTGTGTTTGTGTGTAAGGGAAGGGAACCAGAGAGGAGGGCAGAACGGTTTATAGGCCAGCTGTGTGTAGTCTTTTAGTCAGTCAGTGACCTAAATCACAGAATAAAAAGAGAGTGAGAATGAGTGTGTGAGAAAGGAGGATGAGGGGGTTTGTGGATACAGTGATGTGCAGGGACTAAGAGGGAGTAAAAGACACAGCGGTATAAAAAAGGAATAAGAGACAAAAGTTGAGGAGAAAAAAGACATCGGGAAAACAAGAAATAAAGGCTGTTGACAAGGAAAGGAAGGAAGAGTTGGGAATGAAAACACAGAAAGAGATAAGAAGAGAGCCAGAGCAATGACATGTATGAAGCTGAAATTGTGCAGCGCAGATATAAATATCTGGGCTTGTTATTTGTTCTTTGCCTGCTTTACATTTCCTGAGAAAAAAACTTCCTAACTGCCACCCTGGCTCACTACACAAATGCACAACCACTCCCTGCAGCCACGGCGTTCTTTCTCTGTGACTGTGTACTAAACATAGCATCACACCACAATATGCATAATGGAAGAACAAATATACAAAGCATGCACAGCTGTAAAAAACAAAGAGAAGGATAATTAGCTGCATTAAGGTAATTAGTGTATCTGACACAAAACACATTATATAAGAATGTATCACTATGTTGCAAATTAAAGAAATATTTTTAAAATAACTTAATTGCAGACTGTAGGGGTTATTACTGTATACTCTTATTCCCCTCAACATATACAGATCAGAGAGAGAATCTGTAATATGTTTCCCATATTAATAAATATTATAAATATTATCATGGTCAAATAATTACATTTGTGATTAAGACTAGGGAAGTACACTTAAGAGGGATCAGAAACAAGGGCAGAATCCCTTAGCATTACTTTCAAGATTCACATCTACTGCAAACATCTAGTTTTCATACAAAAATTCAATGCAGAAAAATTCTATCCAAATGTACGCAAATGTCTGGATTTATAGAAAAACTCTATACAGAAAAAGGTTTTTCAGGTACATGAATCAGCAATGCCAGATAAAGCTCAGACCTTTGATGGAAAAATGCAATTAAAATATAAAACACATAAATATACAGTATTCTTTAAAAAGTGAGTACATCCCTCACATTTTTGTAAATATTTGAATATATCTTTTCATGGGACAACACTGATGCACAAATGAGTGAAGAAATGAGTGTACAGCTTGTATAACAGTGAAAATGTCCAAATTGGACCCCAAGTGTCAATATTTTGTGTGGCCACCATTATTTTCCCGCACTGCCTTAACCCTCTTGGGCATGGAGTTTCCACTCTTCCAAATTAAAAACAATATAAAAATGTCTGTAAAATGTCCAAGTGCAAGATGGAAGTGTTCAGAGTTCCATTACTGTTTTTTTTATGCTCTTCGGAGCACAAGCATAACCAGTGTTGGGTGTAGCCATTCACCTCTGTAGCACCAAGTCTGCTCTGTCACCTCAGCACCGCTTCAGCCGAAAACCTGAGGAACACAAGACAAAACTGGCAAATAGCTGTTCCCACTTAGCCAAAAGATAGTTTCCATATACTCCTCTATCATTTACAATCCCTGCACCATCAACTCCAAAAGATAACTCTGGAAGTACTAGCTTGCTACAACTGTGTTAAAGGTCTTGACAGCCCCCCAAAGTCCCCTACCCTTACCACAGCCATCAGAAATGTTAGTACTATAACCTAAGTCACTGACTTTAAGCATGTCGACTGACTAACGCTAGTTGTAGTCAACAAGAAGGCTAACGCCAGCAGGAAGGTACCTTTATCATAAAATTCTTACTTTGCTTTTTCACGCTGTCTGAAAGCATCAGTTAAGATGCATTAAGATGTTGTCCACCCTCACCTGTCATTATCCTCAACTGTCAATCACAAACACAAATCTCCACAGCAGCAGTCACTCTAAAATCAAGTCAGTCTGGGTTAAGTGCAAGGCAAGGCAAGTTTACTTGTATAGCACATTTCAACAACAAGGTAATTCAAAGTGCTCTACATAAAATATAAAAGCAACAGGAAAATATAAAAAAGTTACCCATCTCTCACTCTATCCCCCCTTTAGGGACTCTAACCTTAAGGGGACTCTAACCCTTCTTTAGATACAGTTGTCACTGTAAATCCAGACTGTCCACGCTACAAACTCTTGTAGAAGCGGTTAATAGCTGGACTCTGTCAACAAGTAACTTAATGACTCTAACCCTAAGGGGACTCTGACCCTTATTCCTTAGATATAGTTGTCACTGTAAATCCAGACTGTCCACGCTACAAACTCTTGTAGAAGCGGTTAATAGCGGGACTCTGTCAACAAGTTACTTAATGACTCTAACCCTAAGGGGACTCTGACCCTTATTCCTTAGATTGCTTAGTTGTCTCTGTAAATCCAGATTGTCCACGCTACAAACTCTGGTAAAAGCGGTTGACAGCGGGCCCTGTCAACAAGTTAACAGCAGACAAAGCAGGGACTCTATTCCTTGCAATTCTACTCGTGCACAAACCAATTCAGCATAATAAAAGAATCTCACAGCAATAATAAAAATGCTCCAACCACATCTATTAAAATCATGCATTAAAACAAACACATAAAACATAAACACATGCATAAACACCAAAAAAGTATAAAAACATCACACTTCCAGCCTATGTTACTTTATTTTTCTCTGCCTTACTCCGCCTGGATTCCATTCAACATTGCTTCACATCCCTTTTTTTGCACACAAAAAAATAATAAAGACACTCAGCAGATCAGACAAATCTGTAATTTGACTGAGTACCACTCATCAGTGATTCAGTCAATTTTGATTTGTTTGGTCTGAAAGAAATGCATTCATATTCAAATCAGCAAAGCTTTGTGCAGCTCGGGCTTCTCCATCCCCCAGAATGTGTGTTCAGCCAGAGCTCGGATGGAAATCACACCAAATTGGATCAATACTGAAACCAAGAGGGAGAGCCGTGTCTTATTATAGTACAGTATTGGAAACTTAGGCTCCAGATTACCTGCAATAAGATTATAGTAATGCACAGAGAAAAGAGGTAACCACATACTATTATCTAATTTTTCTGACATGGTTAGACAATAGGCTGTAATCAGATTTGTATTTAATCCATCTGGATTTTAACTGGACTAAAGTAGGAATTCACTCATTTTGTGTAATAGGATTACCGGATAACTGGAAATTTGGTTACAAAAAAGTTCTGTTACATTACAATACATTTTTTAAAGAAGTCTTTAAGTCTATAGCCATGCTAGCATGCTAACCAGAGGTTGATCCACATAGCAACACTGACTAGACACTGAGGGGAATCACATGAAGCCACCCGTAC
This sequence comes from Lepomis gibbosus, assembly GCA_029875015.1. NCBI lineage: Eukaryota > Metazoa > Chordata > Actinopteri > Centrarchiformes > Centrarchidae > Lepomis > Lepomis gibbosus. Next base: position 28,503 of record JAPMOB010230186.1, read on the forward strand.
ACCACAAAAACAGAACTGGTAGCAGAGATGGTGGTTATTCTTAAGAATGTGCACGTTAAGGAACTGAAGAATGGGGGGCAAGCTGGAAGTTCCAGGCTCAGTGGGGGATAGACAGCAGCGTCCTTAGAACACGGTTCAGGGTAGGCAGACAGGTAGGTTGTCCATGTCTCAACAGACGGGAGGTAACTGGAGTAGGCAGAAGCAAAACGTTAGAAGCTTATTGCAAAAATACACAATAAGACTTAGGTTCAAAGAGTAGGCCAGACCAATTGTACCACAGGAGTTAAACTGACGAACCGTCGAGAAGTGGGAGTAGAGCCTGAGTATTTCACTGCAAGGGTTGATTATTGTATGAGCCACAGGTGGGAGGTGCTGCAGGTGGTGACGAGCCAGGAGCAAGAGCCAGATCGAAATGCCCACTAACACACAGACAGGACGTGACAGACCAAACTGATAGAGACAGCACGGAAGGGAAAACAGGGGAAACATAAGGAAGGAAGAAGTGGCAAGGCCAAAGCATGACAGATGGCAGCAGCAGCATCACGGTTCTCCTCCTTGTGTGCTGGAAAAAGTTAGTCATTTCTAGAGGCTGCTTCAGATAAAAATCAAGCTGTACCTGCAGGCAGATGAGTGTGAGGCAGCAGGAGAAGGAACTAAATACAGATAGATAAAACAGATAGGGAGAGTTCAATGATGTTATGAACAGTTGCAGATACACATAAGCTTACAGGCAGACACAGGCAGGGTAGGCCGGTAGACAGGGACAGGTAGCTTCAACGCAAAGAAACGTGGCAGCAAAGAAACTACAAAAATCTGAAAACTAGGGAGATGCATGGACAGGGACGCTCAGATGAGGGGAATGAGGTGATTTAAGGGCAGATGGGAGGGGCAGGATCTGGAATAAAAGAAAAGCCTGAAGGTATCTGGTGGACAGGTAAAAAAAAAAAAAAACACTGAGGGGGCCTGAGATATGACAGTCATTTCCCAATTGGGATCGGGAAAAGCAGTCCCACAAAGCTTGTTATCAACTCAGTAAGTCAATCCAGGGTTTCCCAATCCAGCCACGAGCGTGTTCACCTAAAAGACGCAGTGTTAACAGCAGATGACGAAAAACAAAACGAACGAAAAGCAAATTGTAACACTGCAGAAATACACATAGTCTAAGTAACACCGCTGCAGTGACTCATGCAGAGAGACAGAAAATCGCAGACATTGTGAATGCCTAGATGAACAGCTGTAGTTCATAACAATGAGTGGATTTGATGGCGTATATGTCTTATTCTTTTGGCCTGCCTGCACTAAATAGCCTAAGTGGTCGTTCCACCTCACTTTTAAGAAATTCCCATCACTTCAAAAATAAGATTAATTCATTTAACACACTCAAAAGTGATCCAAACATTAGGCTATTCTAAAATAACTTTATAAGCAATGAAACGACAAATCCATTCATCCAATAAAATGTGTTCAAATAGTAGTTAAAATATCCAATCTCAACATTTAGACTACTTAAAACTTACCTCATTACTTACAACTGCTATGCGAAACAGACTGGGGAGCAAATAAAAAATATAGGCTAAAACACATTTTAAAGCAGTAAGTACTATAAAATCCTACAATAGTAGCTTACAAGGCTTTCAATCAGTCTCTGTAGGATGATATCACTGTACAAAACTTTCTCCATATCACCAAAGCAAAATAAAGCAGCCTTTAAAACTATCTGTGGGATCTCCTGCAAATGGTGCTGTCTTTGTCCAAGAGAGCTTATTGGTCAGTAGGGGTTTTTTTTTACAGAGTTGAGCTCTTATCTGGAACATAACCTGCTCCGGAGCAGGTTAGCCATTCAGCATAAGTTACCATGGCGATCTACCCCTTTAAGAAGTGAACCACTGTTGTGGTACTGAGAACACAGGGTTAACCCCGAAGTTACCAGGATAAGCTTAAATCCTGCTTCGTGATACAGGCCCCTGGAGTACCCCTTGTCCTACATTTGTGGGAGCAGGGGGAGATCTTAAACATGTAGGACAAGTTGTACTCCAGGAGAGGGTTGGGAAACACTGGTCTAGAGGAGCCGGGAAATCTCTTTCACTCAGCAACCAATGACAGGCTGCTATTCAGAAAAAGAAGTATTATCCCTCTAACCTTTTCTGCTATTGTTAAGACCCAAATAACTGTAATAGGCAACCTATTGTACCTACATTACAGTAGACAATTTACATAGATCATTCAGGTGACAGTCTTATAGACTTATCTTTTTAACCTAATCACTGAATCCGTGAATATGTCCAGGTCTTGAGATGTAGTACGTAGCAGAACAGAAGAACTTACTCAGCAGAAAAGAGGGAACATCTCATCCTGTATTTTTTATAGGTATGTCTGCAAGGCACTCCAGTGCATTTACATTTCCACATTTACATTTTAGCCTCATTACAGTCACTTATAAGTGCATTCAGCAGGAGTTTAATGAGAATTCAAAAACTATACAAATGATTGCTTAGATGAAGAAATCAGCTGTCCTGGAAATTTGGACAGGAAGTGGCCTCATTTATTCTTGATTCACCATCTTTATCACAAGAAATGTAAGTGAAAGGTGCTAGCCACCTCTGTCGCCATTTCCATACATGAGGAAAGGTGGTGGCTAACCATTTCTTTGTCAATATTTGACCCAGCTATTCTATTTCAGTTCAATTCAGTTTTGATAACTGAAATGGCGTAAAATTACTCACTTTGACTGAATGTGTCTTGTGTGCAAGGATGAAACTTTTTCATCTTTACAACGCACCAATCAGTCCGTCTGCTGTCAACCTTTATTAGGCCATTGTCAAGCATCTGTGGCCAACAATGTGCTGTAGATTTTGAGGTGCCTAGAATTGTTGGCACTTTGACAGCCATTCAGTCAGTAAACCGTGTTGTATCAGCAGTGGAAGCAGTTAGTTGGAGAGAGAGCTGTCTGACTGGATGGTCAGTTTACAAATCACGGATTTATCCTTACTTTCTTAGTTTACCTCCTCTTTTCTTTATTCCTGGTCTGTCAACACAAGCAGAAAACCAAAACAACCAACAATAGCAGGTGCAACTTTTTATCAGACACATTCTGTATTTGCACTCTGACCTGTTTAAACTGAGTTATGGTGGTGTGAAAAGGTCTGGCTAGTGGTTTTGTTTGTCTTGTGTTTTTTCTCTTTTCATCATGTTTGGTCTAAAGGGTTTTGTGTTTAAATTACAATGTGACTAGTTATTTTCACAGGCACAGAACATTATTTTGATATTTGCAGATAAATAAAGGTTAGAGATTATACCAGAAACGTTAGTAAAGTAATTACTTTACTAATGTTTCACATCTGCTATTGTTTCATATTGTATTTTCTACCTTCCACATCCTGTAAATTACTTAAGTGTTTACATTATATACTGTGCTACTTGTACATGAAAGCATGTTACCTCTATTTCTTGACAACAAATGCTTTCTACTTCACTTGGCTCTGTAGGTAATTTCTTACAAATGTACTTGTAAACATAAATATAAAACAGAGTGTATGTTTACGGTTTAGAGAGTTTATGCATATATACGAATGACATCATGTGACAGAGAGATATAAACAGCAGTATTTCCGGATCAGGAAACCAGTGATCCTGACTGCAAATGTTAGTCATTTCACCCTGTTTTTGGATCCGATTCCTACATGAAAATGTGTGATTGTTAAGTTTTTGGTCTAGAAGCTGTTATTGTTGTATGTGGTTGATATTCATGGTAGATGAAAAGCTAAACTCAATTACAGTAATTCAAAAGCAGAGCAGATGCAGAAGTTGGTAGGTGATGCCTGCTCAGGCCTGTGGGTGCTGACCTATTGGAGCAGACTGGGCTTCTCAAGGGGAGGCCCTTAAAGAGACAGGCGCTGTTTCAGATCCCACAGTGTATGTAGATAGAAATGGCTCATTCTAAGGTAATAAAAACAGTTAATTATTGAAGTATTTAAACACCAGTGAAAACATAGTTATGTATGTTATATTGTATTTCTATCAATAGATCGTCCTAAATATTACACACAGAAACTTTAAATGTACACAGTGCAGTGGATATGATTTGCCTCCATCCTGATCGCTATGGCAGCAACTTGGCAATGGTAGTCAAGGTAGTCCTATCCTAAAGCACACCCTGCTTTATTGTATAATTTCCTCTAAATTGATACTCTAAAATTCAAAGTCTAGTCTACATTTAGACATACAAGTCTAAAAACTTAACAGTGAAACCATCAGACAACATTTGGCAGAGCCTTGTCTCCATCTTGCTGTAAGAAGTTTGGCCCCTGCTGTCCCTGAGTGAGAGTGGAGGACTTGAGGAAGTCCTGTCCCAATAATACATGCCTTTCATTGTATCACTCTGACCAACAATATTTCAGCATTGATTGTCACCATTACAGGTTTGCTGCTGGCTGACTATTGCTGAGTTATATCTGCTACATTTTGTTCTATTTTGTTAAGTAACCATAATGAAATAAGGAACAAATTATGTAATAAGGAACAATTTCCCGTTTTGTTTCATTTTCTTGCTCACACCCTTTTTCTTTTTCTCTTTTTAAATATAATTCCCATTAGTCATTTCACATGCCTGAACCAAAATGATTACATTATTTTTCCATGTTTTCTTGTCTTTTTAATTTTTATTTAACCTTTATTTTAACTGAAAAGTCTCATTGAGACACAGTCTCTTTTACAAGGGAGTCCTGTATATCACAAATAAAAAGTTTTTTTAACTGTTGAAATTTAATACAATGCATTACATTACAAAATAAAAAAATAAATACAATACAATTAACACAATTCTTTGGCAAAATACAGAATACCACTTTGCATGGTAGAAAACTTTGAACAGAAATAAGAAGGCAACAAAACAAGAATGGCCTTGTAAATGAAAATGTACCAGGGTAATTTTCTGTGTGTTGTAAGGGAGGGCCAATATACCTTACTGTAAAGGGTGCAGTGATATGTCTGATAGCCAGAATTTGTAATGAACATGAGAGCCGCATGATAAAGAGATCAAGGTCAAGCTTTGACAATGTACATAGACATACAAGGTGATAGATGATGTCATCGTACGTTTAAGTGAGACAGGAATAACTCTGCAACCAATTTTGTGTGTAGACTTAAAAAAGCAAGATTTTAACTTATATAAAAAGGCTAGTGTAAAGAGTTTCAATATGTTGTTAAAGGTAAAGGTCTTGTCCATTTGTGCATTTAAAATAGTTTCAGGTCAAAGATAGCAAACTGTATTGATGCAAAGTCTAACTGCGAATTGGCACAGGCAGTCTCAGGTGTGGGGGACACAAGAGTACCTTGTTGTATCATCAGCATATAGATGATAGAGTGCATGTTTAATCTGACTGCAGATATTGTTTATATAAATGTTAAAAAGCAGAGGCCCTAGAACTGATCCTTGTGGGACACCCTTTTGAGGTCAACACAGTCACATTCCCATGACTGACAAGTTGCTTCCAGATAGCTGTGCAACAAATCTGCATTTTTGACCAATGCCAATTTTGAGCAAGGTTTTAATTAACATGGGATGGTCTATTGTATCAAATGCTTTTGTAAGATCGATGAACACAGCCTTACAGAATAGCTTTTTATGAATTTCCACTTTTATGTCATCAATAACTTTCAGAGATGCAGAAACTGTACCATGGACGGATCTATAACCAGACTGCATGTCATTAAGGATATTATGTAAGTCCAGAAATGTTTTAATTTAGGTCTCCAAAACCTTTGCTAAAGGAGAAAGATTAGAGATTGTTCAGTAGTTGTTTGTTTTTGTGAAATGGATCACCAGCTTTCAGTAGTGGAATAACATCAGCCTGTTTCCATGAAATTTGTCTGTGTAAATTGATAGGTTAAAAATGTAAGTGACCGGTTTGGCTATAGTCTATGCCGCTACTTGTAATAAAAAACAGGTCAACTCAATCCGGCCCAGCTGCCTTGTTAGAGTCAATGCTTTGAAAAGTATGCAAAACATCTGACACCAAGAATCGTGTGAGCTTGAAGGCTAATGTTAGTGTAAGTAGAAGTAGAAAGCACTTCCCCATGTGCTGCCTGAGATTTATGTTTAGCCAGGGAGGATTTATTATGAAGTATATGTGAGTTTAGCTGGGAGTTATGTTCAGCAATTTAACAGGCAGGACATAATATGTCCTGCCTGTTAAAATGATCATTAAAACCATTTAGCATTTCCGTCTTCTCTGTTATAATGCCATTTTCTATTTTCATCTGTGAGGTGAGGAAAGCTGGAAACTTTTGTCGGTGAAAGTTCTCAGTCCTCCAGGTCATAGTTATCCACAGAAGGTTAAAATCAAGGGCAATTGGACTTGGTTGAAGATACAAGATAGATACACTACCTTCACAGAACACATCAACTTTGTGGACAGTAACATCCAGTTCACATGAGAAGATGTCCACAACCGTTTGGCCTTCCTGATGAAGTCTCTTTAATGAGGGAGGAAACGTCTTCTAATATCTTCAACCAAGTCCAGTTGCCCTTGATTTTGACCTTCTTTGATGACTGGAAACTTTCTTGTTTTGTAATGTTCTCATAGTTTTCCAGAATTTAGAATGGCAATGCAGACTATTTGATGTTTGTGCTAAAGAGTACTCAGCTTAAGATTTCTTAATGAGAGCTGTACATTGATTTCTAATAGTTCTACAAAGATGCCAGTCATTTGCACTTTGGGACTTTCTAGCTGTAGACCACTGATCATTTTTGGCATGAATAAAGTCAGCTATATCTTTAGAACACCAAGAGCTATCTCTATTCTTAATTGTGAACTTTCTAAAGGGGACATGGTAGGTATCAACTCTATTTGATTCCAATTGACTCTGAATAAACCATGTAGGGCAGCTTGCTCAGAGAAGGTCTTGAAACAATGTCTGAGAACAGTCCAGCCTTCGAATATGGGTAATGTTGTTCCATAATTTTGAAAAACGTGCAATAATACAAATATTACTCTTGTCATTTAAAGGTGTACTCAGAAACAACAAACTGTATCTTATAGGTTTAGCCCCATGTCCTTCACTCTACCTGCAGTTTGCCCATTTCTCTGGTGTCATCTTAAAGTGGGTGTTGGACTGAGTAAAGTGAGTGTGTTTGTCTCTGAGAATACATATAACCCTTCTCCCTTCACACACAGTGCTTTCAGCTCAGTGGGGGTTCATTACACATTCACACACACTCCCAAACTCCCTGCTGTGTGTGCATGTGTATGTGATGGCAAAAGAGATGGAGAAAACGAATGTGTTAGCATATGTGTATGCCAACTTGAATGCAAGTGTGTGTATGTGTGTGTGTAGAATTGCAACATAATAAAAGGACTTGAAAAGAACATTTGAAGATGTGTTCGATCATTGACGGATTTTGCAGCATCTCAGTGAACTTGAGGAATATTAGGCTAAATGCTGTTGTATCTGTAAAGGTATTATAGGGAGACCATGACACATGATAGGGTCAATTGCTGAGCAAAAGTAGGCCAAGGGTAATAGCCTATGACTCTCCAAAACAATAACTCAGACTCTGTCTCTCCTTGCTGTCTGCTTGGTTGACTTGCCTGACGCAGCTGTCCTTGGTAACACAAGGTTATCTTCAAGATTATTATCTTTATTCTGTTTTATTACAAACAGACTGTACTCTCTTCAGGATATTACGCATGAGCCCTCCGCTTCCAGTGAAGCTTAGGTAAGGGATTCCAGTCTAGCAACCTGTAGAAATAATGTACATAATAAGGTCAGTGAAGGATACCCTTGTATTAAGCATGCCATAGACAGCATGGTATTTCAAATGGCTAAATATTGTGTAAAAGTAGGCAATGGTCAGATTGGTTTTAGTACTATTGTATCGGTATGCTGTATGCTGTTACCATTCTCCCTGGGCAGGCTCAATAAACAATGAAACAGCGTAGGTCATCAGTCGTCTTTAAGAACCTCTTCATCATACCTGACACCTGGCTCACTTTATTTCATGACAATATCAGTGCAAAAGCATTCAAATGGGAAAACATGGTGTCTGCTTTGTCCACTTTGACTGAGAAGTTTATTTCCACTATTTACCTGAACGCTTCGTCCTGAATGCCCAGGAATCAGGCATGGACTTATATTTTCAATATGCTTAGAAAGAAGAGGTCTGTTGTTGCATTGGAGTGTGTCTGCATCTGCATGTGTGCAAAGAGATCAGTCAACCACACTCAGACAAATAAACAAAGTAGAAAGGAATGTTTCTATTGTTTCATAGTAAAATTATAAAAACAGTAGTAACAATCATAATAATGGAGAGGAAGAGGAAGGGAGAGGCAGGAGAGAGGGAGAGAGACTGAGAAAGAGAGGGAGGGAGGGAAGGCAGGGAGATCGGGCCATAGACAGGCTGGGGCTGGGTGACAGCTGTTGCATTGAGAGTTTATCAGATTAAATCTGACCATCTCTACTGTGGGAGGGAAGGACCCAGTTAATTGATGCCCCAAAGACAAAAACACACACACATAAACACACACCTCAGTGGACACATTTTAGTTGTTATACTTAGAGCTGATTTGGCGAAACTGTAATGAATGAAAATACTGTAAAAAACCCAACTTTGCCCTTTAAGGATTAGTCTGGTGTTTTGTCTCCTAAACAGCACGCTGTCAAGGAAAAAAAAAGATTTGACTGCATCAACCTAAAACCTCTTTATCACCTCCACTTTCCAAGATGAGATTTGTGTACTGACGCCACATTACACAATTAAAGTAATAAAAACCCACACAGGAAGCAATGATTAAAGTTTTTAATCGCGATTTATTGTGTAGTTATGAGCAAACTTGAATAATGATATGTTCTGTTAGTTCTTGCTAGTATTTATTGCTGCTCTTACTAGTATGTATTGTCAGTTGTAGATCTGTATTTGATGCTCTGTTGATGCTTGTATGTTTGGATAAAAGCATCTGCCAAAAGAGTAAATTTAAATGTAATGTATTACTGTTCACTAAATAGTTATCAGGACATCAACATGAGGGAATTCATGGCATGGAAACACATGGCAGAGCATCCCCGCAAAACTAGATGCAGGCTTGTCAGATAAAGTTATGTATGGCAGCCAGTGGGATGTAAATGATTACGTTAATCAACTACCACAAGTTTGGCAAGCAAACGAAAGAGCATGTTCATAACATTTAGCGAAAGACAGTGGGACAGTGGGTCGTAGCTAAAGCAAGAAGCAAGCCAACGTTAGATGACCAATGCTGAGCTAAACATGTTTACTAACCTGTCAGGTTATTAACCTATTTTGCATTCAGTGCTTCTTTTGTTTGGGCCTTGTTGAATATGATGGATGATGAATGGAAAAGCAGCTGCCGATGCGGTTCACATGTTTTTTGTCCTCTCACATGTGGCTGTGCGCAGCAGATACATAGTATGTGTTACGTAAGTAGGTAATACAGAGAGGGGAATAACAGCAACCTCATAAGACATTTCCCTAAATAAACAGTGTTCTCAAGTCTCAGGTCAAGTCAGTGTGTGTGACTTAAGTGTGACTCAAGTCAGAATCTCAAACTTGAGTCCTCGTCTTTGTGGTAATAATGATTCCACAAATACGAAAACTTTCAGATTAAATGTTCCCTTGAGTGTTATTCTTCAAATTTTGCATCTTGTAAAATCAAATTTCTACAGACCACAACAAGATACTTAATAGAATACATACATATAGTTTATGATGGCTGTCCCAGGAGCAAATATTTATCTTGTCAAAAACTTCCTCTTGTGTATGGTGGCTCTACTTAGGTATACATGCTATATAATATATGGCATGTATACCTATGTACACATATATGGCATATATGTATACGTGCCATATACATACTTATGTATATAAACCAGATTTTGCATTCACTTGTCTGTTTAAGCTTCTTTTGTGTAGAGTGATGTATGTTTAGTGAGTTTTAGTGAATGATGTAAATTAAAATTGCAAAATATAATATTAGCATATAGATCCTGTCTTATTTAATCAGGGAGAAGGAATTGATGGATTTTAACAAAGCAATTCAACTTTTGTGCAAAATGATACACAAATTAGTGTTAAAAGTATTTTAATGTTAAAGAATAAGGCTGACGATATACTAGATTTTTCTTATTATCAACTAATTCCATCCCACACACACTGTCCTGTTGCCATGGATAACTCACTAGTTCATCAAATGTGTATTAATCTGTGGCTTAATGCACATTAGTTTAAAAGAATCCCCAACAAATGCACAATAAATGCTGAAATTTGTACTACGAAATCTGTAACTTTGGAAGATCCTCACTTGATTTGTCCAACTCAAACTGCAGCGTCATTAACTGTAAATTAACTTTTGAATATATCTTTGCACAAAACAAGAACTGTGGATTTTCTCCCTATCACTTACATTAAAAATGATTTAGAACGACATTTTCAGAATAGTGCTAGAATGAATTAACTAGCTAATGGTAATGGCTGGCAGAATTTGGCTGAACATCACGGCAGCCAATCTACAGTGCACATCCACATGCATATAGGCGAAAAATATCTACATCATATGTTGTCTTAAATAGTCATTTGCAGGAGCAATATATTCAAAAGCTGACTTTTTTCTTTACTACTGTTGCAGTTTGCAAGTCAAAAATAGTTAACAAGTGACCTCTTGCAATCTGAAGTGCTCAGAGCAGCTGGAGAAAACTGAGAGAGTGGACTCAGAAGTGATCATGAGCACGGTCAACAGTGCAAGCTCAAATCAGATTATGCTCTTACGAATTGGTGCCTGTGTGCTCAAATGTTGACTTGAGTAGTATGTTGCCTCAAATCTTTTGTCATCAGTTTCCTTCCATAATTTGCCAAGAAAGTCAAGTAAATTTGTCGCCTACATTTATGATTCAAAGTGTGTGCTGTCCAAACCAGAAGTAGTGCACCACCTGTCTGGCTGCTCCAGCCTCTGAGCTTTCCTGCTGTCAATGAGGAACTCTTTGGCTTGTGGAGGATGAGAACAGCTCAAAGTAGAGCATCTTAGTTTCCAAGCCGCCAAGATATGAGCTACATGCAATCTTGAGTAACGTGTTAAATCTGTTGACATGAGTGTGTCAGAGGCCTAACTGAAGCACACTTCACACCCAGCTGCTTCTCTCCTCACATGGAGAGGAGAAATAAAGCTGATTCCTGTTGACGGCTGGATGAGATTAGTGGGAATGAATGTTTCACAGCTCACCGTACTGTATTATCATTATTTCTTTTATCTTGTGTTTCACTTGCTACCATTTTGAGTACATTCACATACTTTGGCAGACAGGAAAATACAGTTCCACTTTCTGAAATACCTGTCACACACAGCTCTGCTGAAAAGACAACCACTCTCTCCTTCACATGTCTCATATAAACCTGGTTTTAACAAGGCATCTGCATCTGTGAATCTTTTCTGGAAAAGGAAAAACTGTTTTTAATGCAAACGCCTAACTTCACTTCTTCCTGCTATCTTCCTGCTACAACCCATATAGCAGTTTGCGTATTGTCTGCCAGCTCCACTACCAAAAGTTTCTGCTATTGTAGCATAAAGGGCCACTTGCCATACCAAAAGTATGATTAAATTATCCACAAGACTCCAGAGTGGTAGACTCTGTTTTCATTTCCTAGTGCCGGTCACTTTTACTTTGCTTGGAGTTTCCTCTCTCTTCTCTCTCTCTGTCATGCTAAACTATTTTATAATGCTTCCCTTGTTTCTTTTCATTGCCTTCTTTTTTTAATCTACACACTCTCTGTTTTTTTTCTTCCACCCAGTTAAACTTTGTCTCATGCTTTCTCTCATACTTCTTTTTTATCTGCTTTGTTCCTGTTAACTCTTCTTTTCCACTCTGTCTTGCACACTTTCTTTCCTCATTGCTGTCCTCAGTCCATTTTCATCTCACCCATTTATTCCATTTTACATTCTGTTTCGCCCTTTCTTTCACTCTATCAAGCCTTCTCTCTTTCTCATCCTTTTTCTCTCTCTCTCTCTTTATTCTCAGGGGCGTCCCTGACCCCATTCATTCATCTCTCTTCATGACAGTGGATCCACTCTCAGCGATTACTCTACTTGCTCCGCTCTATCCGCTCCGCTATCTAACATCCCAACCCAGTGTTTTCCAACCACTTTCACATCCACCCCCTCCTGTTTTATCCTCTCTGTCTTTCTCTTGCTCTCCTCCCTCTTTTGTCTCCCTCCAACCTATCGCCCGAGGGGAATGATTGACAAGCAAGCAGGGGTCTTGTAAAGGGGAGTATCTGATTGGTGGTGAGGGAGATGAAAAGGAAAAGGCCTACTGGGTCTGTCCTGACTGCCCTGCAAGAAAAAATTCATTGTAATTTATCTTGTACTCAGTCTGAAGGTGCATTCACATCCAGCATGCTTGAAGTGGCTTCTGTAAAGTCAGTTGTGTTTATCCAGATGAGAACAATGCTCTCACAAACTTTTGATGATCTTACAATAGGTTTAAATATGTGAAACAAAAAATAAGTAAACCACATTTAAATGCGTTGACTTTCTTTTAGAACTTAATTAGTTTAGTATTCTTTAAAGAACGGCCAAAGACTGCTTGCTTTAGATATACAGTTACAGTCCTGGCTCAATAATAAATCAAATAATTTCATCTTTTTCTGATCAAAATTAAAATCAAAGGGTTTATTGGTAAGAAGTGTAGGCATCTGGCACCCAGCTGTTCCTCGTGTTTGGGAAAAGCTCAGTAAAAGGAACTTACCATCTGAATCACCAATGCTCATATTCAGTTGCTTATTCATGTATTTTTAAATTCTGTGAACAGTAAAGAAAAAGAGAAGTCCATCACACTTGTTTTATTTTGGACTCCTCCCTTACCAAAATGAGAGAAAAACTAAAGAAAATTTTTGAATTTAAGCAATACTTTTATTATGTATGGTTTACAAAAACAAAATGGTAAAATTATACAGCTGATTGAAAGTACTGTACATCACCTTTTTGCAGAGTGTCTGGCAGGATTCAAGGCTTGGGTTTATTCTGCGTAGAAATCTGTCTATTTATTGCCACCGTGTGGTGAACCTGGTGCACTGCTGTCAGATTACACCATCGTTCCATCTACCATCCTGCAGGTTTGAGTCAGGGGCGTAGCACATAATTCTAGGCACATTCTGCCACATTTAAACAAGTAATAACAAGGGCATCACTTTGTGTGGAAAAGTGGTGGGAACATAAGGGCTCAGATGTGATGATACACTTGGTTAACAGGTGACAATTCATAAATATACATAAATAATGCAGTAATCACCAGGTTTTTTTTGGCTCAAGCCACTTTTTTAGACAATGGATATTTGCTTCTTCTATAGATCTTTTGCATATTTTTTTATTGTGCAAATAAACGTTTCTTAAAACAATTTCATTTTGAAGTTAACACACTCGTACACTAACACTAACACTCTTTCAGTACATTTTTAACAAATGCTTTCAAAAAGTGATGGAGACAAAATTAGCCATTTCCAAAATGTGGTCCCCAGTTTGACTGACTCCTATGAGTAATAATAATTTGTGATATGTGTTCAAGTCTGCACAGTTCTCACCACCAATCTCTTTTAGCAGAGATGGTCCACAGTTGGTCCGTGCTAAGTTTGGTGCCAGTGGGACTTCCTGTTTGGGAGGAGTTAATCAAAATAGCCTTTTCAGTTTTTTTTGCGATTATGCNAGGCAGAAATGCAGGAAATGCTGAAAATTTCTGCCTAGACCAGATTCAGATTGAATGCGTGGATATAACATTTTTAATATGTGCCTTCATGTGTGGGAGTTCCACACCTAAATGTGTTGAAATTGCTTGTAGCGCCCGCTAGAGGTTGTAGTCTGCAAATTTTTGCACTTGAGGTCGTCAGGGGTCTGTACCTACCCTATGAGTGTCATGTCTGTAGCACTATACCATCTAGGCCGCAGTATGACTTTTAGGCCAAACCAATGGGTATAGGGTTCCCAGCTCCGCTAGCACTGGTGCTTGGATCCGCCAAGCCTTGCAATCGGATTGGACCCCTAAGAAAAACCAGCCAGCCCAAAAACCAACACGGGTCCCCAGCCAGCCCTTGCAGTTCTCATGCCCTGCTCAGGCTTGGACCGAAAGAATGTAATTTAGCTGACGCTTATATATATGATAGAGGTCGCATGCCTCTGAAGCAACTAGGTAACACCTACTGTCTTGCTCAGTGACACATTGGTGAAAAGTAGTGTGCTCTTACATTCTTAACCATTTTTATTGTAGTTTGATTATAAATCCTTCACACTGAGGTAATGGACTTGGAAACTGTATTTTTTCGATCTGTGTTCTGCTTTTGTGCATACAAAGTTCTGTCTCTTAACCAAAACTGCATGCTTAGAAAAAAAATATTGGAAACAAAAGCAAACTTTTCATTTCAGGATTTCTCACGAACCCTCCCCCCATTGGGGTCCAGGGTAATCAACTCCCCCCAACCCCCACAGCCCACTTGGATGCCTATGGGGAGATCAGACACCCAAAGATGCCACACACATCAGAAGACGTAGGCAAAAAACACATCAAGAAGAGTGCACACGCTGTCATCAGGCATGTATGTTCTATACATAATCCTCACGAAAATATATTTGGGAAAACATGCATTTAAAGGCATTTGTGCTGTGTTCATATGCACCATTTGACAACAAAAAAGAAGGAATAAAACAGCACTGAGAGCATTTGCAGTGCAGCTGTGCTTGATAATCAAATATTCAAACTGAAAGAAACCTCTTTGTGAATGTAACTCATGTAAATCTTCAGAAACAGCTGTGTTGTTGCTCTTGCTAAGCACAACAGACCCCGAGAGCAGATGATTGTTCAAATGAGAAAATCTAACAGTGACCTCTTTATCACCTTACTTACACACACACACACACACACACACAAACACCCCTGAGCATGCTCCCTTTGAGACTTAAACCCACCTGTTTCAAACTGCATCAGCCAGAGAACTGAGTGTGTGTTTGTGTGTGTGTGTGTGTGTGTGTGTGTGTGTGTGTGTGTGTGTGTGTATGTGTTAACAGTGTAGAGAAAGGAAGAAAGGAAGAAATATCAAAAACAGTTTTATATATTCAGTCATGTAATGTTGTGAAGGAGGCAATACTGGTTTGAATTGGTTAGAGCAATAGCATTTCAATCTGTCTTAAATGCTTCTTGAATACATTTTTTTTAAGGTCAGATACAGTAGCTAGTGTAAATGGGGTCGTAGTTGCTTACTAAAACTGGTCTTTTCATGACCAGGGTTGTTTTTAATTAATTTAAGACAAGTGCAATTCTTGAAGAATTTGGAACAAGTTCAGGTCCAAGAAATCTTTCAAGTAATGTCACAACTCTTTACCTGTGTGCTGTAACCGAGACAGGTAGAGCTGACTCATTACTGCTGGTCAGGACAGGTTCTTGAGAAAGACGATACACATCATTAAACTGATCTGTGGGATCACCACATTTATTGGTTGTCACTCATCCTTTATGGCTGTAAATGTCAGGAGGTAATACCATTTTCAAATCTAATCTTACTCTGCAGACCTCCTCCGCACCTCAGGTTGCTGAACACTGTGGCTTCAGTGAGAATCTGATCAATGTTGATGATCTCCCATGCCTCCATGGGCTTAGATCTTTCACTCTCCTTACATTCTTGGAAGAAATGCCGGAAGAAGAACCTGACAGCCTAAATAGGTGGAGAGTTTCTTGTCTGTGAAAACATAAAGCAAGTGAATAATTTCCCCCTCCTTTTTAAAGAGATCTGCAAACATACTGGTAACAGGCACCAAAATATGCACAGATATCTGAGAGGTTATGGTTTTACATAGACAAATTAGTTTAAGCAGTTTAAGTAATTAATAAAGAGTAATCTTGTGTAAAATGAGCCTGTAATTTTCATTAACACAGTGGTTATTCTGCCACTCCTTCAAAAGTCTAAACACACACATATGCCGTTTGGCAGATACTTTTATCTATCATGCTTATTCATAACTCTTTCAGAAATGCAACATAATAATTCTCACTATTAAATTATGATGTTAAGATCAGCTAATTGGGAATCAGCTGTGCAGCAGGATTACTGCAGACATTAGCTAACAACCATCTTCTCTCCAAGAAATAGAGGTTTCACTAATTGCCTGCATGATCTCCTATCTGGGCTACAAGCTAATTGTTGCTGTGACTGTCTGGTGAAATCATCTTCTAATAGCATTCTTATTGGCACAATTAATATTTGTGCTGCTCAGTTAATAAACACATAACTGATTATTCCAGTTATTACCTTATCATACACATTTTATGACTACCAAGTTATGCCTCTGACTCTTTGTTTCAGTCCAACATCATGTAACTAACCGAAAATACTGGAAATCAATAAAATCAACAGATTGGTGTAGTCAGTAATAATTTATTGATCTCACATGTACAATAGCAAGCACAGCACGGAAAGTAAAGATGTGATCAAATGCTGAGAAGGGAAAGGGTTACATGTTTGAGGCCCAGCTGTGTGTGTGTGTGTGTGTGTGTGCGCATGCGAGTAATAGGATTAGATAGATATACCGATGTGCAGCTATGAACATGATCATCTTGGCTGAGACAAGAGACCTTCAACCAAATTTTATTTCTCTGGGTTTTAAAGTTATGATTCAACCCAGACAAGAATTACATTTTCAGGACCTTCTGAAACAGTTACCAGATGTGTCATTCCACTTTTCCTTTCTTTTAATTTCTTTCTCACTAACTGAATGCAAAGAGAGGACAATAAGGAAACAAGAAGCGGAGGCAAGCATATCAGGAGGACAGCTGGAAACTCAAACTATATTTTATAAAAGGAATGTAAAAATAAAGGAAGAAAAAAGAGTGATGGGTAGAAGAAAAGAAATGAGAAGAAAAAGAACAGTCTGGGTGTAGATGGCATGATAAATTCAATATATACCACGTTTAATGAACTAATAATCACACATTGAATCTGCATATAATTACATAAACAATTAGAAAGGATTACCAGTTTGAATGCAGCAAAACCAACTGTTTTGATCCTGGTTTACTGATGAAAATGGGGATGAAAGAAGAGTTGCATTACACCATATGAAATATACAGTACATAGGTGTATGTATTGACAGAGATATAACAGGAGATGGAGAAAAATCTGGGACAAAATACACCATCCAACGTGCATTTACAAAATTAGCAGTTATCCATTATCTCTACCTTTATCCTGGAGTACACTCTATAAATATTTCATAAGGCCAAAATATATCACCACAGTCCACAGGATTCACACCCTGGATAACACATAGAAGTAAATTATTGTGATACACCACAGAACATCTGGGCAGAAATGTGATGTTGCCCACCACATTTGTAGTCAAACTGAGGTTTTCAAGAAGACGATCTTTGGCTTTTAATCAGCCATTAATCAGTCCCTCCTTTATAAATGAGGTCCAAAACTGGGAATTGATGATCAGCAGAAGGGAGGGAAAGACCGTGAGTTAAGAATACAAGACAAATAAGTACATCACATTACCAGGGTTGTATCTACAGTGATGGACCACTCATAATAGCATATACTGTCCATACAGTGTGTGGGTTATTGTTGGATATATTTGACCTAAGGGTAGTGGGTGGTAGTGGAGCATGAGGGGATTTAAGAATCTCAGCATCAGTATGTACATCTTTCTTGACACTGAAGCCAGAGACCAACACACAGCGAGAGAATCTGTCATGGTTATTTTAATTCTGAAGACAGGAAAGACACAGAAGCTGTCTGTGTGGTCAGATGTGTGTCAGAGTGTGTGATCAAATGCTTTACATTCACATGGGCAAATACACTTAAGGACTTTCAGGGTAGAAAGGAATGTCCTGTACAGGTGATGTAAATGTTCCCAGCTTGTGCATGGTTGCTGGAATGACTTCTTTTAAATTATATATTATTGTTAAATAACGGAGGGGTTTGGTTTCCAACCGTAAACCCATCATATCACAACATCCAAAACCAGTGGTACTAAAATTAGGACAGACAGGCTTAAGCTGTGTATGTGAATACATAGTGCAGTACAAAATAAAGGGACGTGAGGGCTCTTAGCAGAGAGATTGCAGTTCGGATGGCAAAGAGGAGGGAGAAAAGAATGAGAGATGGGAGAAGGTCAGAGATGCTGAGGCCTAAGGGGTAAAAACACAGCAACAAGAGAAACACTCTTAACCTATTACTGTATCTGTAATATACAGTACATCTGTTTACAGATACAGTGAACAGTACAAGCTAGAAAAAAATAAGTCCCTTATTCTGCATCTCTTCTGCGTTAATACTGTTAATTTCAGCAGTGGTTAAAAAGACACTGTCATTGTAAATAAATCAGCACATCCCATTCCCTTTTCTACAGTAAATAAAATTTAAAAAGTACTTAAAAAATATGTATTCTTGTACTATTCAGGGACAAGCAACATTTGTAGGCATCAAACACACATTTCATGCTGTGAAAAGTGTTTGAAGTGAGTGTAGGTTGTATGTTGTTGTTACGTGTTCCAACATAAAATATTCACTCAAAAAAAAAAAAACTTACAAAATTAAGTGAAACAGAAAGTTAAAGCAAGCTATGGCACATTTTAAACAGACAGTAGTCAAATGAAGTGGTAACACTACACATTTCAGAGATACTGAAAGATCTATTTAGAATTTACACAATTATTTTCCCCTACCAAACTTAATAAATAACATTTTTGGCATAAAACTCTTCATCTATATAATGTTCATGCTATTTCATGCATTTCTTAAAGTTATGGCACAACGCTTTAAATGCTACTAATGTATGGGGCTTTTTTCCCCCAACAACTTCTGAAAATCTGTTACATCTGATACGTGTCGTTTGATAGGGAACATTTGTGATCTGTCAAGTAGGATAACTTTGACTAATCGGAGGGCTCTGACTAATAATATGAACATAGCAATTAAGATTCCTATGCAGAATACATATTCTATACAGATCTCTTTTTTAAACAGACATTAAATATTTGTGTGGCATTGATAAAGTGGATTAGATACATGAAATGAGACCTTTAACAGTAAAAAAATGTTTCTTCAGCCAATGACTAAGACACTTATAGGAGGCAACTGTGATAATAATGACAGTTTAGTTGGGGTGTCTTGACTACTGGTGGGCTTTTGGCACTAAAAACATAGTCTCAGGGTTCATTTCTGTGGGCTGTTAGGTCAAAGGGCATAAATTACAGCAGAAAAAAAAACAACAATCCCATCTTTGTTAACTGAGACGCTGTTTATGGAGCCAATTTAGCTATAAAAATTCTGATGTCTGGAAAGGTTATGAGAGAGGAATCTTCTCCATCCACATTTAGAAACTAATCCAAAGGAACAGCTTTACGTTTTAGAAAATACGGGAATTTGGGAATATGTAGCAACGCAAGTATAAGCAGCTGAGCCTAACGGCTGGAAGCAGGGGGGAACAGTTAGCCTGGCTCTGTCCAAAAAGTAACAACATTCGTCTATTAGCTAAAAAAAACACACTCATTAACAGACTATTTCCCAACTAGGACCATTAATTTCCTGGAGTCTCCAGGTGTTTGTAGAAATAAGATATAATGTGTTAAGTAGTGAGCTTTATAGAGGTGCTTGTAGGCAGATTTTGGTGCATTTGGAGAGAGCCAGGCTGTTTCCCTGTTTCCAGTCTCTATGCTAAGCTAAGCTGAACGACTGATTGGGGTACCCTTCATATTTATTTACCATACATGCATCAGAGCGTATTTCCCAAAATCTCGATTTCTTTAACAATATACCAACAAGTCCGATTTTCTAGGAAAATCCATCTGACCAGTTCACCTGGATCTTTTCAGTGTCACATTACATGATTTACAGTAATGACATTCTGTTTTAACAGTTACAGTCTATATAGTGGGTAAAACAATGTATCATAATTTACTATAGCAGCCACAGACTGTATTGTAACATTGCCCAAAAGAGGGAAAGATAAGGGAAAGAAGGAAGTTGGAGGAAGTCTTAGCTGTCTTAGCTGAATACATTTTCATTGATAAATGAATTGTGTATGAGATGACGTTACAATTACAAAACATAGGTGAGTGTTTGTGTGAGATGAAAGGAGTGGGGAGGTAGGGCTAAGCGTGATCACAGGATGACTAAGGTCGAAGCTATAGCTGTCTGATGGGGGGTAGGTTAAGGGTGTCCAGAGCACTGTGGTAGAGCTCTCTTAACGCTCTTAACAGATACAGACGACAAAACATCTGGTTGAAGAGATGAGGCAACGGCTCCTGGAAACACAGAAGACAGACAAGAGAGAAGTGTGCAAGGGATTTGCAGACATTCATCCACAAACACAAAACTCACTGTAGGAGTTAACATCTCAAGAGCGTCTACTTCCTTTTCAATTAAATAAATGAATATATACATTAAAAAAAATCCTCACCCCCAGGACATGGACTCTGTTGTAGTACGAGCTGAAGTCTTTACTTAGAGACACAAGGAATTTACAGATCTGAGGAACACAAACACGTTAGATAAACATCTTAACAGCACACTTTGGTTAAATAGACATCTTTTGAAATCAGTAAATCTCAATCCCCTGACCTGTTCAGTCTTAATATTGACTCTGGCTCCTCCCCCTTCGCAGTCTAACGCTTGGCCCGATTGGTCCAGCAGCTCGGAGAACGGAATGAGATAATTGAACAGCAGAAGCCACTCGCCCTGTCAGTCAAACAACGGGGACGGCATGAGAGGATTAACGCTGAAATGTTGCTGCTCTTTATACTCTAAAATCTTTTTAAATGGAAAGGGGGGGGGATTAATAACACATCCAAAGTAATAAAAGGAGTGACAGAACAGAGTAAAACAGCATAGGAGAGAATAAAGTGGTACCTCTTCTTTCAAAGCAGAGAAGTCTAGTTGGGAGCCTTCAGGGATTTCTGGGTATAAACCTGCAGATAAACAGCCAGAAAAACGCATACATGTGTATAACTGCAAGTCCTATTTGGCCAAATGAGCATTAACATAAGCCGCTCTATCTCACTTAAAAGGGGGAACAATAACATATGACCTTGGATACATTTCTAAAACAACCACTTTTACTCTTGAACAAAATAAAATGTTCAAAAATAAAAACCGTGCCTGTGTTCGCCCCCATTGAACAATGTAACAGTGAACAATTGCAGAAAACTGACTCACTGCTGAACCAAACTGCTGACCACTGCTGTACAATATTCTTTTTAAATTCATGCTCAAATTTCAGGATATATTTCACAGTACGGAAGCAAGGTACAACAGGTGTGTCCAAAAATCACTCCCTTATTAAACAGACACTCAAAAGTTTAGTCTACGGGGGAGCATTCAATTATCTGTAGTGATTTTTAAAAAATGCTCAACAGGACACTTAAATGAGGCTTTAACTTATCAGAGCATATCACCACACTCCTGCTGAACTTTTAAGATGCTCCATTCCTGCATTTCTTGTCCCCGCTTCTGGTGATTTTCTTGGCTTTTATTAACTTTGTCTTTTATTCTGAGGTCAATAGAATAACTCCATGCCATAGCAGTCTGAGTTACTGGTTGTTTATAATGTTGTAAATGAACAATCTCTTGCAAAGCACAACTCTCACCTTTTTCTACTCCCCTCTCGTAGCTGTCAAAAAGAGTGTGCAGTCTGGCACAGTTATACATCACAAACACTCCTCCTCTTGGCCCTTTGGTGGACACACCCCCTTCCCTCTGGACATCCAGTGTCACCTAAATAGACAGCTGTCAATCATTCTGACTCAACAAATTACACTAAAGGTTATACTGCCACCAGTGCTCGTGTGAACAGAATGGCGTTCATCACGGCAAACACAGTCGTTCTTCAATACTAATCAATATCGGTGTTTCGGACAAATACAAAAGTCAATTGTTGTTGAATCTATAAATAATGTCACAAAGAGTACAGTCTAGACCTGCTCTATATAAAAAAGTGCAATGAGGTAACTTCTGTTATGAATTGGCACTACATAAATGAAACTGAACTAAACACAATCACCACCTGCATGACTCATTTAGGTGCAAACACACAGCTGTAATAATGACTCACAGGACTGGTGTGGACCGTTGACAGCAGCTCAAATCTGACAGTAGCAGAGGTCATGACCCTGATGATGTCATCCCACGTCTGACCTACAAGAGGAAGGAGAAGCAGGAGAAGGTGGAGTTTCACTCCAGTTTATTGAATTTGTCTACAGTTAATGGTACTTAGTATTGGTCAAATCAGTTTTGTAAGTAAGTAGCATGCACATAAATGCACACGCAGCTTTATGTGTACACACACCTTCTACTTGATCTCCATACTTCATCTCTGAAGCCTCCTTCATCTGACCTCTTCTCAGCCTAGGGGAGAGGAGAAAGAAGGAAACAATATTGGCTCAAGTAGATAGAGATGATGTAAAAGCACCATCAACGCCCACTAGTGTACTTTTAATTATGTATAATTAGAACAGCAATTTTACAGTGCAGAGAAGGTCCTAGTGAGAGTGTCTTTTGTGATAATAAACATCAGCATGGAGAGCTGGTGGATGCGGAGAAGAAAGGGGGAAGGAGAAATAAGCTTGGGAGACAAATGACGACATCTGAGGAAGAGGAAAGATAGCGAGCCTCACATCAGAGACAGAAACTGTGAGAAAAGACGAGAGAACAAAAGACAAGGAGAGAAGAGACACAACCGCAGACAAAGAAAGTGATGTGTCATACTGTAGGTACTGTGCAGCAGTGAGGTGAGATCCAGGAGTCTTCACAGGCCCACACACCAGATGCCTCTGCAGACAATGAGAGCAAAACAGGTAAAAAATAGGGACATGTTGCAATAAATGATTGTGTGTTAGTCTGTGTCTGTGTGTGTGTGTGGTTACCTGTGTATGTGTCGCTCCACTGGCCCTCCACAGCACTGCTACCTGCTGCTGGCGGAACTCATCCTGACAGGAAGTCACATGTAACACTGTTACCATGGCTACCTATAAAAGAAGCAGCAAGGATATACAAATCAGCACTTGGTTATTTTTAATGAGAACAAGGAAAAACATGCGTTTGGAGAATAGCATATTTGTGTGTATGTGTGCCTCACTGTGCATTCAGCTGTGGCGAGGTCCAGTTGTGCCAGGTGGGAAACACTGTCTCTGTGTACTGAAACAGATACACCAACAATGCAGTAAATATACCAACTACAGGCTAACCGTTTCTCTTACCTAAAAGGTGTGGTAACACTTGAAACACTGCCAACTTATTAAAGGAATAGTTTAGGATTTGGGGAACTAAACTTATTGGCTTTCTTGCAGAGAGCTGGGCGAGATCAATCTGTCAAAGGTTTCCTGTGGTGTTTTGGACCTGCTGTAGTGCTACGGAGCAGTTCTGTTACGAGTGGGTCCCCGTTTTATTTGTCTCATGTACGCAGATGCACGTGGATGCCACAATAAACCATAAAGTCAAAGGTTTCACACAACTCCACTAACCGATAGGTGGCAGAAATGCTCCAAGATGCACAACAATGAACCACAAAAAGGAAAAGAGGAAGAGTGTGCTAGCTAGTTAAAATGGATATAAACAATGCAGGGTGCAAGATTTTAAGCCAAATCAACTTTGCAAATGTTTTATGAGGCAGGATGCTCTGGACATGTGTGTTAGACCTCAAGGATACACACAATACCTTTTGGTGAGTAACGCTGAATGTGAACATCAGTTTGTTTGTGTACAAGCTGGTTAATTACTATGTTCTATCTTGTTAATTGAATCCACACTAGGACTGATCCTGAATAGTCGAAGATTTGATGCTTCAATGGGCAGAGCCTGATTCGACTGTCAGTCTCACAGTCGGAGCTTCGCAGTGGTGTTATGAAACAAGGATCATGCCATTTTGGCGATATGGGGGTGCTCAACATATGATTTTAAATATAACTACCAGTTTTCTCCCAATAAGTTAATATATTGCCAATTACAATATACATTTTAACATATAATGCTGTAAATAAAAATGTGAAAAGAAAGAAGCTTTTAATTGATTTTTTTGGAGTGCATGAATAAATCTAACCCTAACCCATAAGGAAGGGGGGGTCAGTG
The DNA here is from genome assembly GCA_029875015.1 of Lepomis gibbosus. Taxonomy (NCBI): domain Eukaryota; kingdom Metazoa; phylum Chordata; class Actinopteri; order Centrarchiformes; family Centrarchidae; genus Lepomis; species Lepomis gibbosus. Next base: position 52,613 of record JAPMOB010230186.1, read on the forward strand.
TGCATGTGCGGGTGTGTAATGGCAGAAGAACACTTGCTGAAGAGACGGAACCCCAGTATTGCCGGTGCTGTGCTAATAAATAGAGACTGCAGCTCTGCAAGATTAAACCGGAGCCACCGCGTGTAAGCCCCTCCCACTCCCCGCAGACTCTCATATGATTCAACTATCATTCAACTAGGCAAGACTTGATAAGACTTCGACTATGTAAATCCTTAGACAGCCCTAACCCCTTGTGGCCTCACCTGTACTAGTACCAAGGCTGGGGTCATATCCCAGCAGCCCCTCCTCTTGAAACACTCGTTTCAGGTTGACCCTGAGGGCTCCCTCGTTCTCCCCCTCCTCGACTTTCCTCCCTCCTCCTCCACTGGTCCTCTTGCCTCTCTCAGTTTCCCTCTCTCTGTATGGGGAGTTCTCCAGCGCTTCCTGAATCTTCAGCTCCCGCTCCTCGTTGGTCCAGTTGGCTGGGGCTGTCGGCCAATCAATACCCAGAGCTCGGAGAAAGGTGATAATGTCGCTGTCTTCGGGAAGCGTGGGGCAATACGACACTACAAATCTGAGACAGTTAAAGAGATTTGATACTGATCACAGGAACAGTTTTAATCAATGGCTGAAATTTAATTCATAGACAATTCATCTGTTAGTAATTATTTTTTCAATTAATTACTGATTAATTAATTAATCATTCAGTAAATTTAGTATTTAATGTCAGACAATATTGGAAAATGCCCATAAATGTTTCCAAGACCCCAAGGTTATATATTTAAATTGCTTACAAGATATTCAATTTACAATAAGCAGCAAATATATATATTCCTTTCATTCACAAGCCCCTTCAGACTTACCCCTGTCTTCTCAACAGCACCCCCATGTGGTCAGCCAACAAAACAGTCCTCAGATGGCCCAGAGTCAGCGTATCAGGAGTTTGTGTGTTGGGTTTAGGGTGAAGCGCGGGGCAGTTGAGCACCACGCAGCCTTGCTTCTGACTTGATGGCTTCAGGTATTCTGCGGCTCCACCTGCCAGGACAGCCTTAAAGGCTGTGGCCCGATCGACCCTCACCCTCAACCCCTCACCCATTACCTCCCCGCCCGCCACAGGGAGAACCCCGGTGCCACGGAGGGAGAGGACCCTGGACATCACTGCTGGAGGAACCTAGGCAGATAAAGGGAATGATTAGAGACTCATGCATGCATGAACAAGTATATGCCAGTCTGTGAGGAGGGAAAGACATGAAGGTAAAAAGACAGGATTTCAGGTAATCACATATGCATTGGTCAAGTACTACAGGTGGTCTGATAAAGTCTACTTCCAAGAAATGGATGTCAATTTATATTGTAAATGTCTTCTTTATAAAGCAACTTTAGTATTATGAAAGTGGCATTTAGAGATTATTTTGTACTATGACATTTGATACTTTCAAATTAGAAATACAGTTAATATCTTTGTTTGGGTTGTTTTAACCCTTACCTTAAGATGTGCATGTCTGGAAAAAAAGACCGTTTTCCCCATAACATTTGTCCTTTTAATCTTAAAATGCATATCACTGTAAAACTTACCTGCTTGTAATTATGTGTTACCACATGCAGAAAACATTCTCCATCATCCTCCCACATAATGATGCAGGAACAAGCCCAACAGAGGGAACATGGCAGGGGTGGGTGCTCAAATATGCATTTGTAAAAATAATTTGCACTTGGGCATAGTCTTCATAACGTCATATTTTGTGAGGGACTGGCATGAACAAGCTACGGAAAAGCTTGGCGTGGTTGGCGTTTCTGGTTGTGCCTGTCTGTCAGGCTGACCCATATTGCACCTGCCACTCATGGGTTTCTAATTACTGCCACAGGCTGTTGGTGTGTGGTCGATCACTTGGGTCAAAGTCAACAGCCACTCAGTAATTCGGATGTTATAGCAATCTCATTTTCATTCAATTGTATTCAGGATCTGAGGTTTTATGTGCCCTAAAGGTAAAAGGCACATAAAAGTTCAAAGGTATTTTTCAACCTGGACTCTATTTCCTCATGTTTTGTGTCTAAAGCTAACTGGGACATCTTTTTTTAAATTTGTCCAGTATTGAGCGAGCGCCGCAGTCACTTTGGTGTTTTCAACCGTTTAAAGCCCCAAAGTCACACAATGAAACAAACAAACCAACCGAGGCAGCAGCAGTCCAGCAACTCTCGTGTGAGGTAAAATAAGTCAATTCGTTTTTTTATATCAGTGGAGTCTGGCGGCTTTGAGATAGGGATACTGAGATTGAAAATGAGTTTACTCTTTCCATCAATGGCAAAAACCACACACTTCAGTGGACGTGCTTTGATGGGGCACAATTGCCCGCAAGGATTACTGTGTCGCTGTCTCGCTGCTGCCCAGTCGCTCAATACTGGACCAAATTCAAAATGTCCAAATTAGTCACACAGACACAAAAACATGGGGAAATAGCGTCCAGGTTGAAAATGCCGTAGTTATCCTTTACAGATGTGTGGGACTCCAGTTAGCTTTGCCCTTCAGACAAGCAGTTTAAATCACTTAAACGTAAAGCATAACGTACTTATATTCTGCCTGTCATCACCTGCTATTGGCGACTCACGATAGAAACGCTTGAAAACACACTCAGTGTGTATTTCTGCTTTTACATCAGTTAAAATATTGGTAAACCCAACAGGTACTATCGGGTACTATACCTGTCCATCCGCATACAGCGTGGTAAGCATCGTGGTCGGCGACAAGAAGTCTCTGTTACGCAGGTTTTTAGCGCTGCTCTCCTTGAACCAAAGCTTCTCTGGCTCAGGAAAGATCCTGTCCCCGTTCCCCCGGCTGAAATCGGGGACATTTTCATGCTTCCCCCGTAGTGCGGAGCTCAGCGCCCCGACGGTAGGGGTGATCCGGAGGGGCGAGGACTGCTCAATATTCTCCATCACCGTCACAACACAAACAGGTGAGCTTGCTACCAGGCTATTAGCACATCCACAACCTACTCATATCTAATGTTAAAACGCCGTCACGCTGATTGGTGCTGGTGCAGGCTATGCTTAGCTTCAACACTGCTGAACTGCGCCAATTTCCATCTGCACGGCTAATCACTAGTCGATGTCAGATATTGAATGTAAGGGAGGGCTGTAGGCTGCAGGCTGTTTTTTTTTCTTTGCGGAACTAGTGTCAAGCCAAGCGCAATCCCTGTTTCTTCCGACGTGAATTTCCGTGTTGGACCAGTGGAATGGTCCTAATAGCGCCCTCCAGTGTATGGGATACTGCAATCTAATAATACGAAAAGGATAGATTAAACAACTTCTGTCTTTTGTCTGCAGGTAGCTGAAGTTCAGCCAAGGCAATAGGCTATAGCACGGCCGAACAGGCTAATGTACTGTACTGAATGGAGGCACTACAGGTGAAAACAGTAGGGTCTAACATCTGAGTCCAAAAACGGCTTCACAATTGCCACACATTTTCCATTAGAGAACAAGAAGACATGGAAGCAAAATAGACTATCAGTTAGTGTGTGTGTGTGTGTGTGTGTGTGTGTGTGTGTGTAAAAGTATTTAAATAACATTTATTTTAGTTATGCCATTATGCCTGCAGCCCAATGCCACAGTTTAGTGTGGAGTTTTTTGTTGATTTTGAAGTGTTATGTGTTCCGATAATACCAAAAGAAACAAATTATTAATGAAACTATGTCATTTATTCTGAATATATTCTTGAAAGTAGTCGCACAGAAAACATGCATACTGTGGCATAGTTTCCTTTGCTGTTGCCTGCTCCTGTGATAAACCTAATGAATACTAAAGAAGACCGAGGTCTTTGTGTGAATTGATTATTTCGTAGAAAAGTAAAAATGTTGAATATTAAAAAGTTGCGTGAGTGTGCAGGAATTAAAATAAATTGGAAGGAAGTCAGAGTTTTGTCAATATATCTAATGTCTTGTTTTTTTAAAAATGCCCTTTTTTTCCACTTGAGCCCCTGCCCACCAAAATGTCTGTGCACGTGCACGTCCCTGCTGGTAATTATTGTTTTGATAAATCTCCTCTGGTATGCTGCGCCTAAATGAGGCTTTGCCTAACCCGCACCCCCCATTGACCGTATGGTACCCCTTTTCTTTTAATTTAATGTCAGCGTTTAAAATACAGTATTTCATTTGCAAATACAGTGACTGTATTGTACCAGTCGATTTATCTTTGTTTTCTTTTTTCTTTCCCAACGAGAGTTTTGTATGTTGTCAAAAAAAAAAATCTTTGAGCACGTCTTCTTCCGGCGCAGAAATGTGACGTAAAGGGCGCAAATATACAAGGGAGGTGTTTGTAATAAGTTGAGGCGCTTCAGTGGCAGAATTTTCCACAATAGGGAAGATGCACAACTGGCAAGAGAACGAAATAAAAGAACTTTTGACCATCCGGGGGTCGGAAGCCATCCGTAACCAGATTACGGGCACAGTGAAGGACTCTGTAGTGTACAACAGGATGACCAAACTGCTGGCGGAGAGGGGGGTGTACAGGTCGCACATGCAGGTGATCAGTAAACTGAAGGCACTCAGGAAGCAGTACACCAAGTATCACCAGCAGAAGACCCGCTGCGGGAGCGACCGCGTCGACTGGCCGTTTTATGAGCAATGCCACCGGGTTTTCGGGAATGCCTCCGCGGGGAACCCGGTTAAACGGCAGAGGAGTCCCACACCCCCACCTGCACCCTCACCCCCAGCGCCATCTCCCCCGCCGCCTGAGGAGGTTGTTGTCGGCCTCTGGGACGACGTTGACGACAAGGAGATCAACAAGCATCTGGGTCCAGTGGAGGCAGAGGACGACGATGAGTACAGCCCATCGGAACAGTTACAGTCCATTAACACCGGTAAGTATGTGTGTTTCTGTTGTTATTGTGTTAAGAAAAGATCTGGATGACCTGCAGGGCTGTGTGTCCTGAGGTCACACACACCACGAGGGCTGAGGTTGGACTCTGACAGCCTTTACCAAATCTGAACCCAGTATCGGTTTATTAACCCCATTTTGAGTAATAACATGACATGTAACAAGAAGGACATTCAGAGAAATAATATTACCTATATTTGCATATAAAACAGAGAGAAGATTATTAATTATAATAGAGAGTAAGATTATTGAACCTTGGTTGTTTTACCAACTTATAACCGGATCACAAGTCAAACCATCTATCACAACCAAACCACTGTTATAGAGCACTTTTCAAAACAATATTGCAAAATACTTGCACAAGAGCAAAGATGATTAAACCCAGCAAACAAAACAAGATACGCGGTAAAAGCAGGAAGAAAGTTATGAAATTAAAAAAACAGTTAAAAGAAAAATCGATAATTAAAATCAGGAAAGGCTCTTCTGTTAAAGTATTGTTTTAAGAGGGAACTTAAAAGATTTCACTGACTCAGTCGGCTTGATTTCCTCGGGCAGGCTGCGCCTCGGGGGCCCTGACTAGTATGTACTGTGTCAACGATCTTTGAACTGAGAAGCGTGATGGGTCAGTCGCTAATCCTGGAGCCTATAGGCCTGTGAAGATGCAAGCGTTGGTTGCTGCACAAGCATCTGTATGGAGTCTTATAAAACTCAGTCTGAGAAACTGCACAGCGTGTGATAGGACTAAAACAGGGCAAAAATGGACACATCGGTAAGCACCAAAGTATATGAAAGTGCCCTAGGGCGGTTATTAACTCTTCTCACATGGAGTCAAACAAATAGCCCACATGTTTAAGGTTTATAACCCCCTGTGCATTGCTGTCACAAATGGCATGATTAGGAAGCATTTGTGCCTCCTCAAAGTCACATGAAAAGTTACTTCTTTTACTCTTCAAAATTAAGCTTGTTTTGTCAAGATTCTCATAAGATACTTTCATGATGATGAAAGAATAAAAATTGTTTTTAAAGCGAAGAAGCGGCAACAATTTTTCTTACTTTAATGATGCATAGCTCCCTGCAGACAGTCGGGTAGGTAAGCATAAAAATGCTGTCTATTTACTGATGTCATATCATATATAGCTGATGTGTATTTACAGATTTACAACCCTTGACTTCTTGCTGCCATTTGAAATTTCAAGCAAATCTAAATTCATCCAATGTAGGTTTAAATACCTATTACATTATTATGCAAATTATGTCCATGTTCTGTTTTAATGAAGACAAATGCTTTGTTATTGTTGGTGGGGGTTCTCCTCAAGCGCAAAATGACAATGATGTGTAATCAGTGTCACACAGTAATAGTTTTATTTCAAGTCCAGTGTGTATGTACAATATAAAATATCACTATCCAGTTACTGACAGGCTGCACTCTCTCTCTCTCTTTTTTTTTTTTTTTTTTAGCATATACAGTTCCATCGAAGAAAAAGAAAACAACAGTGATGGAGCAAGTCTCTACTTTAGTGTCAGCAACCGTCGCGCAGCTCAGAGAGATGGACGCTTCCATGCAGGCGCAGGAGGACGCCCGGTTACAAAGGCTGATGGACCATGAGAAGGAAATGCAGAACAATCTGATGAGTCAGCTGGTAGCCATGCACGAAAGAATCAGCCAGGAAAACCACGAGAAACATCTTGAACTCGTGGACAGGATACTCTCTAGGTTCCCTTCACCTTCAGCACCTTCAGGTCCCTGACTGACACTTCCTGTGTGAGTGATGAAGGCGTATAACAGGGTTCAGATGTAGGGAACACTTCTGTCTCTCTCCTCCAGCAGCTGTCTAATGCCTATGTTCACATTCCTTTTGTTTTCACTGTAACAATGTAAAGAAAGAAAAGTCACTGAGATCATCTTGCCTTTAATGTCAACTCTGCTCAATTGGCCACAGGCCATATTCACACCAGAGGCCTGATTCATTCATATAGCTTTGTTTTTATCTTTTTAGTTGACTCTTGAACAACGTCATTGTAAAGGACAATGACACTGCATTATAATAGCGGACTGTAGCACCATTATTCCACTTCTAAAAATAATTTGTCAAATGCATACTACAATGTGGTTTTGTCATGCAATATACAAACAAAGTCGGTTGTAGACATTTTCAGAACTCAAAATTCAGTACTGAACAGCTAATAGTCATAATCACGTAAATGTAATCTTAACGGACTGTACTGTATGTGTACTTCTAGTCTTCCTTCCCACTCAGAGCGCTTTACAGTACATTCAGACACAGATGGCAGTGGCTGCTAACAGGAGCTAACATTCACACACAGACCAGGAGTAATTTGGGGTTCAGGATCTTGCTCAAGGACACTTTGACACGCATTCTGATTAGTAGACGGCCCGCTGTATCTCCTGACCCACAGCTGCCTCTCATGTAGAGCATATGAAAACATAACCAATAATTTGAAGACTTGTTATTGTTATAATCATTACTTACGCTGTTTTTTTTTTGTTTTTTTTTACTCCAGTGACTTTAAACGTGATTAGAAATCTTTGAATGTGTGTATCAGAACTTAAGATCTGTGTCAATGTGAGGCTGAAAATCTGAAATTGGAGACTGAACACCTGCAGTGTAAACATTTTCAGTTAACATGAAAGAAGACTATCATTCCCAAAAAAAAAAAAAAAACGTGCTGTGGTTTCTGTTGTATTTTTGGATGCGCTGTACCTCTTGTACCGCCTCACCTTAGCATGTTGGTGTGAACAGTGACCCAAACTCAGCAAAAGCAGACAGCTGCTGCAACCTTCAGTTGTTAATAAGCATTGGATTTAATTTGGGATCATTATAAAGTGTGACTTCAGGAAGTTACTAGACAACATGGGTGATAATATTGTTGAAATGTGGCATTTAGAAAAAGCATTGCTGTGTCAGACATCGGTGTGAATGTCATGTTTCACCCAGCAGTGCTGCCCGGAGGGAAAGGAAACCAGAGTATGCTGAATGCACCACTGTAACACCGTAGTAGAAGGAAAGCTGCCCTTCAGTGTTTCATGAATGGTCGTCTTTTTGTTGCACAGCTCATAAATGATGCATGCTGATGGATATCTTAAGAAAAATATACACAGTAACAGATAAATAAATTCTGAGATTTATTAGAAAAATTCGTTTACAATACAGAAAAATCAAACACTTTACAAACTGAGTGCTCGGGTCGCTGTTCGAGGTGTCATTCTTGGCTGACACAAAATTCCCGGTTGCATTTATAGCTGTCAGCAATCCGGGAGATAACGTGTCATTGAGGAAAAACACCTTCTTTATAAGACTGAGGCATCAAAAAATTCAGTCATTACACTCAAACGTATGCTGCTACAGTGGCAACACAACAAAGACAACAGACCTGTTAGTTTTACTTTCTTTATTGATTGAAGAGAAACAAAACTAATGAATCATCTGAATTTGACTGAGCGTTAAGCCCTGTCTTACAATGGGTAGACTATAAGTTAAATAGGCTTTTATCTTAAACATGTGGCTCAGTCAACTTTGATGTGTATTTTTATTGTAAATACTGTTAACCATGTTTTACTGTTTTTAAATGTTGGACAGGTTTTAACTGAATTCATATGTATATTATATCTTTAAACAGAGGAAGACTTAAGAAAAGTAGAGTAATCTGAAGGTGATAAAGTGCGGATATGATACACTGTTTGTGTTGGGGACGATGGCGCCCTGCTCGTGTATCTTCTTGGTGATGCAGCAGCCCGTCTGCTCCGGATGTGCTGTGCATTGTGGGATGGAAACGGACCTCATAACCAGCTGGAGCTCAGAATCACAGCTGCATTATGGGTTCCGTTACAATCCCACCCACTAAATCAAGCTTTGGCTCGGGTCTGGTCAGGTTAACACAGCTAAAAGAAAGAAAAAATATTCTTAACAGGGGGGAAAAGGTGAGCGGGACTAATCAGCCGACAGTTTGATCTGCAAGTCATGAAAGAAATTGAAACCATTTTTGCAAACACTTCCGTTAGCCACAACTATTCAGAGTAAGGAAAACTACACAAGACAAGCAGACTAATGCCCCTCTCATCCTTTCAGTACGGCCTAACTATCTGTTACATGATTTCAACGACGTGCAAAGGAGCATTTTTTCCAATGTTGGACTGTATGAGCAGCAGAAAGCTCAATTTCAATAATTCTGTTGCAGTAATAATACATCAGCTTCATCTGGCTTGCTTTGTTCTGTCTCTGGTTTTTCAGTGCTGATACAAACGATCACGAATGGTTCACATAGTGAAACCACAGCTCTGATAGTTGTAATTTTAATTACATTTAAACTGAACGGAAAATGTTTCTCCTCGCATTATGTATGTGTCTGATGCTCAGCTAATAAGTGGAGAAAACATTTCACTAACAAATGACCGGAACATTTTTGGACACGAGAAAGAATTCTTTCACATTTAGATTTTAATTACTGCCGTTACTTTTCAGCGGTTTTATCTAACACTAACCTTTCCTCTTAACTCCGCCTTACAGCAGCTGCTAGAAACACAATGGTAGTATTAACATGTTTGAGTTCACTGGATTGTGGTGTAACACAAGACAACCATCAAAAAAAAAAATCAGTCATCCACTCAGCTGGAACTTGGAACTTTAAAACTCATTCTTGAGTGAAACCACAAAATTACAATGTAAGCAGAGTTATCTTTTGCTCAAAGAAATCACTGAAAATAAGGCAAAGCTCTTTAACAATAGCTCACAGTTCCTTATTTATGATAGGGGGATAAAAATGCTTGATTTGAACGTTGTAAAATGACTAAGGCAATTACTGTATGTAATGACACCAAAGCCCCTGTATCAACAAAACTTTTTATAATTCATTTTTTGCAGAGATTCTTTTTGATTTGGTGAATTTGTGGTTCAAATGTAAGCAATGCATTTAAAAAAAAAATAAGAACAACTAATAAAAGCTTAGAATAGAGATTAGATTCATCTAAGGAAACACTGCTACATTTTTAGCATTAAGTCCCACTAAACGCCTGGTTGGAGAAAACTGGTCTTGTTTTTAGCTTAGTCCAACCAGAACAACCACAGCAGTAGGTCGGGATCTGTCAGCTCCTTAAGATGCAGTAATCAAAACAAACTAAAAAAAATGAAAATTGTTCTTGCATACAGCTTTAAAACCAAGATTTTGAAGATTTACGTAACTGAAACATGTCAGCTTTATCAGAATACTGTCAATGAAATATTGTAGCAGAGAATGTTGTCACTTACAGTATCATAGTTACAAACCCATCTTGAAAAACCTGTTGTGTATCATGTGCTGGGAGGGGGGGGGGGGGAAAGAAAGCAAGACGGGACACAGGAGGTCAGCCTGACAAGGAAGAGCTGATAGAACGATAAAAGGAAGGAGAGAGCTGAAAAAATTAAGGAAGAGATTTACAGGGCTCTTCCTGTGGAGCTTAAATTAGATTTTAGACTCTGATTTAAGGCTGATTTTGTTTCTCATGTCCTCAAAAGCACTGGAAATAAAAAGAAACACCTGAAAGTGTTGCAGTTGGAGAACGAAAGAGAGGACTTGGATACAATGACAGAGGCTGAAACATGCTTTCAGTTTGTCACATACACTGGATAATGAAGCTTGAATGATCTTGAATGGTCCAACAATGAGACGTATGATGGAATAAACATTTATAACAAGCTTTAAAACAAAATTTTATGAGGAGAATACAAGTACAAAGGGTTAAAAGTAAGAAGTCAAATCAAGAGAAAGAGAGAAGTAGAATGGGGAATGGCAGTTAACAAAGCCAGTAGGGTGAAAGCAAAGTGAAAGTACACCAGGAACTGCCAAAAACATACCAGTATAAATTGTTCACAGTGATGATAACGTTTGAAAAAAAAATGTCTTAAAAGTTCTCACCAACATCTCAGAGTAAGTAGTGCGTCCTTCCCTGTAGCCCCGTCTGCCAACAGCACTGGGAGTCCAAACTTCCTCTTTAAATACTCTAGAGATTCATTTCACTTTCACTTCTCCTGATCAGACAAAACTCCTCCTTTCCTTCCTTTATCCACTCCCTCCCTGTCTCCTCTCCCTGCTGGAGAGAGACAAGAGGTACTATTTTGCCTTTTTAAAATGTTCTTTATTTCAAAAATGTTGAAGCTGAACATAAATTAGGCTTAATTTTGTCATTTTACCTGCTTCAGCAATCAGTTGTCGTGTAAAGTTGGACTTCTTGTGTTGTCTTTCAGTTTATTTATTAAACCTCAACTGATTAGGTGTAATTTAAATATTTTTATATATAATGAGACATTCAAACATTAACATAGTCTTGTTTTAATATCTTATGGACAGACACGTGAAGTAAAATCAATTCGATATGTAAACTGATCCCAGTTTGTCATAATGGTTTTGTGTTGACTGATTCAACTGATGTATTCAGTTGTTTTCTCAATTTTTCCAGTTGTGGTGTCTGTTGTAGGTAACATCAAGATTTAAATCCATTTCCATTTTATAAAGGGTCCGGTCAACCAAAATAATATTTAGTTTTGGTTGTGTCTGCTGAGATGTTAAAACTTTTTGAATACAGAAACAAAAGACAAAACAGAGCCTGTGATGGGTTTTTACTGGAAATACTTGATGCTAAAAATGCCCCCATGAAAACTGTTTACGGTGGGTTTAGTGAATTATCCTGACTAACGAGAACACGGCTTCTGGAAAGAGATGTTGGTGTTACAAAATGATATCACAAAACAAGTAAAACCAGATCTATCTGTGTCGCTACCACATGATGTAAGTGAGAAAAACTTCTCTTTTTGTATTGTGAGTAAACCAGCCCTTTCAATTAGTTTTTAATTGCTGCAGATAAAGCTCCTTGCTGCTTCGCTGGCATTTTAGCCCCCTGTTCAATGCATTTGTATATGTGCTTTTATTATTTGGCCAGTTTTTCGTCATTTACCCTAAATTTTCACTGTATTATTTAGAAAATTTAGATATTCAAAAGGTTACATAAAATTCTCTCCAGAAAACCAGCGTGGCGAATTCCACCTTAGTGTTGTTTATGTAGTATGTTTCTCAGGCTCAAAATCAAGCATGCCCCCCCCCCAAAAAAAAATATTTTCCCCCTACATTTTCTCCACATATTTTAGACCATCTTTTTTTTAAATACATTTTTGACAGTCCTTTTTAACTGTTAAGCACGGTGAATGTGAAGTTTGCCTTTGGATATGTATGTGGCAGACAAACCGCACATTATCATTAGGTGAAGTAGTAGACTGAGGAGGAGTAGTTGTTTATTTCAACAGCAATATATTTCAGTTAATGAATATGGCTAGTTAAGACGTGCTTAATAAGGAAATATAGTAATGTTATCAAAATCTGTTATATGCAACGTGGCATTTTTAAATATTGTAAAAGCTGGAATGGTTGTGATAATAGTAATATATCACATATATATAAACGTTGCTCTTTCCGTTGTGCTAATTTAATTAGAAACATCTGCATGTGGCATGATAGATGATGTGAGACAGGTGTGACCAACAGAGTGAGACTGCAGGAGTCCCGTCAGTCCCTCTGGGTTTCAGCCTGGAAAGTCCGGTGGATTTGGCCAGTACCTGATCCTCCCCCAGAGACCTTCCAACAGGCAGAAGAAGGTGAGGTACGTAGAGAGAAGGTGATTGCTTGTTCTCTAATGGTGGAAATCTGAGTAGCCTATCAATCCTATCCTTGAATGTACTGCAGTTATTAACAGTTCAGCAGTAATTCAGTTTGTATGGCTGGGTAGGCTTGCAACAAATTGGGCCTTTACTTCTCTGAAGTGAATACTGAAATAAATGCCATGTTTTGGACTTTCGGAGTTTCTAAATTGACCTTAGCTTCTCCAGGACACTTTCATTTAAGAACTAAGGAAATGTCTCTCATATTTAGTAGCAAAATTGTGTTGTTCACACAAGCAAGCTTGGAAATTATGGGACAAAGAAGTATTAACTACAGCTTAGTAGGAAAGACTGCCCTGATAGTATTTGTAGTTTTGACCCAATTCCCTGCCTTTTAGTTTTGTTTGATTGTCCGGAACTTTAGTGCAATATTTGTTAGGTCAAAAATATATAATGCTTAGTCAATGACAGACTTAATAACTGATGGATGGCAGTTATATTATTTTACAAACTGCAAGTTAAATGATGGGATTTTCACCCCTGGTTTCGTACACCAGATGAACAGAAACTAGATCTGTTGGTTGTTGAGCTGACCGTTTCTCATTAGACACCACAAGCTGCAGCACGTCTTCTTGGGTTAAGCTTCTCCTCTGCAGGTAACATGAGAATCCAGCGATATAAAAAGAAATGTATTAACTTGGTAGAATTATCTTCAAAATGTCTTAACCTACTACATATACACAAATGTTTGTCCAAATTATAAATAACGTACAAATGACAATCGACAGCAGCTCTTGGAAAAACACATGCTTTATTATTGGACAACATTTTCTGTCTTACAATGGACACACCAGACATTTTATTTCATCACAACATG
>JAPMOB010230188.1:0-24982 GCA_029875015.1 Lepomis gibbosus
CACTGCTGAGGGTGCAACTGTGTGTACACTTTGTCATGGTCAGCCATGATTTTCGTTCACTTTCGGCGTCATGCACCACCATGCACCTGGAATGCTTTGATGTCGTAAGTCGTAAGATTCAACTGGGAAAAATCCCAGTTCCGACCAGTCTCGAACGCCCCATTAGTCAGAAGGCCTCAGTTGGGGTAAAGTGACCTCTGCTGGTTGAGCTTCATATCAAGTATAAATTTTTTAGAAACTAAAATATTTAAATTAAAATATAGCCACGAGTGGCAAAAATAGGGACCCAAGCAAGTCGCGAAAAATCGCTACATTTGACATTTTCAGATGAGAAGAACAGATGCAGATGACTTGAGAGATTAAAGTGATGAGAGAAACTGGACTTTAAGATAATTGCGGAAACGCAGACTTGATTTGTACAGTATCACCTTGAGATCAGAGTGTCCATTATATGTACCTAACTATTGGGTTCAACCCACTTGTTTTGTGTTTCCAAAGGTTTAAAGTTTAAGTTTAAACTTCTAAACACTTTTAAGCTGAGAAAAAAAAAGAAAATAGTGTCACAGGATTCAAATAAAACAGCAACCTTAGACTGACTGTGATCTAAACAACCCCATTATAAGCTAGTCTGATTCAGTCACCTGGGGATTTGAATCCTGGACATTCAGCTTTTCTGAGTAGGTGACTTACCGACTGAGCTACTGGTGGAAGGCTGTTTCAATATACCTTATCACAAGTTGAGGTAGTGACGTCACATGTGCCAGTGGTGGGTAGTTTTGTCAGTTTAAACTCAAAACGCTTTAAACTCAAAACAGCCTTTTTGAGCTTAAATGCAGTTTTCAATAAACTGCCTACTCTCTATTTTTTGTGTCTTGCTCCTGTTTCTTCTTTTGGCATTTTGAAGCAGTACTTACAACCCGGTTATGATCCACCAGCACGAAATGCGAGTACTTGCAATTTTTCCCCTGGTCTTAAGATTTTGATCAGGAGTGTAAACTCCTGGGCCAAAAAGTGGCAACCAACCAAACCACTTGCTTTGCAGTAGAACAGGCAGCCAATACAATGTGATTATTCCTATTCAGGATGTTAAGGATTATTCATAAGCATCTACAGTATGTAGGTAATCTTTACAAAGCCAATAATTATTGTGACAGGAACACAAGACCAGCTTCTTGTTGTAGCAGGGTAAACCTACACACAGAGGAAGCTGTGCGTCATGCGTAAAGGCCAACAGGGCTGTTTTATTCACCCATATTTTTTCTCTCTCTGTGCTTCTCAAAAATAAATAACAGCTGAGTAAAAGATTAGTTTCACCGGCAACATTCTGTTTATGGACTCACCGTCGTACATCGCTATAAAACAAAAAGTAACCGATATGTATTAAAGAAAAGAAACAGGCTAATGTCCAGAGCGATGCTCTGTTCAACAACAGGACACTGTTAATATATCTCAATCAATGCAGTGGTCATCTGACTTTGATCTTACAGAGTGTAGTCTTCTGCTCTGAGACTAAAGACGCTTTTAATGCAATGTAAATGTAAAGTCAAAGGACTTCACTTGCTGACTTGTTAAAGAGCGACGCAGGCTGCTTTCCAACAGGCCACCAATGCCATGGTGTGCGCTCACTGGATTTCAGTTGTATTAGTAGAACAATAAAGTCATAAAATAAAAAGGTATTTGCCTGATTTTCTAAATTTTTGCATCTGCCCAGCTCTGTGACTGTGACAAAAGTAAAGTCTGTAATATTGAGGCACTTTTCTGCACCTGCCTCAAGCTACTTCTTTTCTTCTCCCTTTTCTCCCATTTCTGTAGGCTACATGATTTTTGATGGATGACTGATGTGGAATGTGTTAATGATTGACAAGTCAAGTAAACCACCTATGAGCCAGGAAGGCAAAGTGAAATTAAACTTTACATGGCAAAACAGAGATTTTGAAATGAAATGGCTCCTACACGTATCAGGTGATTAACCTCAGCACAAATCCACACACACATGTTAATTTCAGCACCTCTGTGCAGCTCACAGCCGCTTCAGGTGGAGCAGAGCTACAGCTGGATCATCTGTGATACAGTAATATCTCTCTCTCTCTCTTGCTCGTTTTACAAGCGTCAGGTAAAGTTCAATTTTCTGCTTTTTGTTGTTTGTTCTTTGTTTTTAAAAATCCTTCTGAGATCTGGGGCTTTTCAAAAAAACATCCAGGGCTATAAGGGCTAACGACGCCGCTGGCACGAAATAACCCTTGTGTGACAAACATCATTTTATTTATATGAAATTTCCATGGTGTTGTCCACATTATGGAACATAATGTATAATTGGTCAATTCAATTTAATATGTTTATCCAGATTGTTTGGAGATCAAACAGAAAGTCACCACAATAATCTCTAAACGAACAAGAAAACTGTGTGCATCTGTAGACTGTGATGGGTGATTCCACTGGACAGTTTGGGTGATAATTGGGTGGACAGTCAACCCTCTTGACAGCAAGTCTGCATTGATGCTGTCTTATACTCCACTACCCCCTAAAAAAAGTTATTCAGTATAATGTTCTGTGACCTCTTGCTTGTTAATATTTTACAAATATAAATTAGGTCATGGGTCTGTTTACCTAAACTGCACAGTGGTTTTAAATCAAAAGAAAAAAGAAAAGAAAAAAAGGGTAAACATTTCTGTTTTTCCTCAAGAACTGAAAGCTGACTTACACGTATTAGCTCATAATTTGCAGTATGTATGCATTCATTTATAAACAAAATACAATTTTATACCATATTCTCCTTGTTTATGGGATGTGTATTTGTATTTTCAGGGGAGCAACATGTAATATACAGGTGCATCTCTGAAAATTAGCATATCATGCAAAAGTTCATTTATTTCAGTAATTCAACTTAAAAGGTTAAACTAAGATATAGACTCATTACATGCAAAGTTCGATATTTCAAGCCTTTATTTGATATAATTTTTGATGATTATGGCTTACAGCTTATGAAAACCCCAAATTCAAAATCTCAGAAAATTAGAATATTGTGGAAAGGTTCAGTATTGTAGGCTCAAAGTGTCTAATCAGCTAATTAATCCAAAACACCTGCAAAGGGTTCTGAGCCTTTAATTGGTCTCTCAGTCTGGTTCAGTGGAATTCAACAATCATGGGGAAGACTGCTGACCTGACCGTTGTGCAGAAAACCATCATTGACACGGGAAAGGGAAGTTTGGGGTCCCCTGCTGGAGCTATGCCCCCGCGACCCGACCCTGGATAAGTGGATGAAGATGGATGGATGGATGGATGGATAAAGGCTTGAAATATCTCACTTTGCATGTAATGAGTCTATATATTAGTTTAACCTTTTAAGTTGAATTACTGAAATAAATGAACTTTTGCACAATATTCAAATTTTTCGAGTTTCACTGGTGAAGTTTCTGATTAAAGAGGTGTGTGAAGAACAAGCCAGTGTTTCTCCATTTTGCCTGGTTATAGTTTATTGAGATCCATCGTCTATTCACTCTCTATACCCGCTTATCCTGTGCAGGTTTGAGGAGGCTGAAGTCGATCCATGGCTCAGCTTGTGAAATAGGAGGAAAAGAATCAATTCAATAAACAGTGGATATTTAAAGGATTTGAAAAAGCATGATGAAATGCTAAATTAATTAGTTAAATATCTGTGAAATTACATTTTTTTGACATTTTGCTTTTATTTGATTGGGAAGACAGAGAGATAGGAAAGGCAGAAAGACATGCAGCAAAGGATCCAGACTGTTGTGGACCCAGCCTTGTGGTATGTGCTCTGTCAGGTGAGATACAGTGAGCTATGTGTCACTGGATTAGGAGCTTCCTGAAGGACAGGACACCGCCCACTTTACATTGACCAAGGATTCCTTCCCTCAAGGAGGCACTACAAGTTTACTGTCCACCAAGACCTAACATTTTCCATAGCCATCAGGACCTTAAACTCCTCCCTCTAGTCCCATCCTCACATACTGCTGGCATTACCACTCACCTAATATCTTTTTTTCTGTGATATCATGTGGTGTGTCTGCTATTGTCCATGTATGTCATGTCTACTATGTATTGCGGAGTTTAACAAAAGTATTCTTACATTAAAATATTTATACTGTGTGTTATATCTCTCCCTACACCAGCTATTACAAAAGACATTTTGGGTTACGTCAGGCACCATCTTATCTCAAAGAGATAACTTAAGGTGCTTGGGATCCAGAACAATAACCAGGTCATCAAGGTTTTAACATCCTGACTGCACATTTCAAGTTTAGCTCACTGATAAGTTTCATCTGGCTTGATCGATAGATATAATTGAGTATAATCTGCATAACAATTTAAGTTTATGTAGTGTTTCCTGATAATATTGCTTTAAGTCCGCATTTATAAAGTGAACAGGATTGTGGAACTCCAAGACTAACTTTGGTGTGCATGTAGGATTCATCATTAAATGTGCAACATTTTCAACTGTTGCAGTCTTCTGCCAGGCCTGGCAAAACATAGAGAAGAACTCTGTTTTGGGAAGCTTCTGTCCTACTATCATCCTTGTCCACTTCCGTCCCTCCAAATTGTAGAGATGGCTACTGTGGCCATCCAACAGGAGGACATGGAGCCATTCATCATCAAACCAACAGTGAGGATTCACCATCTTCAGGCCCCCAATTTCCATCCAGGTCACTCTTGTCTCCTGAAAGGGCTGGTTTGTGATGGAACATTGTTGATTTCAAGTTCCTCCAGCAGATCTTCATACTGTTGAAACCACTTTCCTACCATCTCAGGGTTCAGCCCTGCTGCTCTTGCTGCTGAAAGAGCCTCTGGTGTCTTTAATGCTGAGATCTGGATTCCGTTAAAAATTGTTTTGAAACCCATCAGTGCCTTTAACTTCGGAGAAGCCTTTGATATTATTTGCATTTGCATAGTGAAATGTAATTTCCTGTACGTTTCTTTTAGGAAATAGTCTTTTGGAGAGGAGCTTGATAAGATTAACCAGTTCTTTATAAGATTCCTCTGGCAGGTATTGCCTCCTCCCAGATGCATACAGAGAGCCAGCAACAAGACACAGCAAGGTGTCTTCGCAAGACACATTAGCGTCTGGTGTGTCTGGTCTTTGGAATGTTCCAGGTTCTTGCTAAAACGTGAACATTTGGAGTCTGCCCTCTCTCAACTATCTCCTGGTACTCATTAATGGCATTTTGTTTTTTCTCCACTGGCTGCACTGACATCTTCCTTCCTTTCCTTGTCGTTTTCTCTTTGCTCTTCTTCTTTTTCTTCATCCTTCTTTGCCTGTCCTCCTGCCATACTGTCTGTAACGCATTATTGAAAAAAAGATTGTTTAGGTTTTGCATGGATGTGTACATATAGACCTATGAACCTGTTTTGCACCCTCAATTTCGATGTAACATCTGTGTAAGAGTGTGTGTGTATGTGGCCCATTTTAGTTGAAAATGGACCAGTGCCTAAAATGACACAAAAACAAAGTTTCAGAAAGCCTATAAAACGCCAATAAGATACATAGACATAGACCTATTTGGGATTTGGGAGGGGTAGTGCTGTGCAATAAGAACTGTGAGCACCAACCACAGATGTAGAGCATACATTTGAGCTGTTGTGGAGAGCCCAGAGATTCCAGGACTTCAAACAGAACATTAATATTATGTAGCCTGCTGGAAATGAAGGTGAGAGGAGGCCACTGCAGTGTATGCACTGTGACCAAAAAAACATCAGTTGTGGATTAAGATTCACTGTTATATTGTAGACGTTACAAGCTTGAAGTTTGTGTTCTGTCCAAAACATATTTTAGGAGACAAGAGGAGGAGCATAGTGCAGGAGCTTTTGCTGGAATGCTCCAATGCTCCACAGCAGATACCCTCATAATCGCACTCAGGCTGTAGCTCCCCTGTATGTCCAGCAGGGGCCGGTAGTTGACCGTCTCTAGCTGGACTGGAACTTCAGATCTGGACTGGGAGCAGCCAGCTTTGATAACGTTAGCTAAAAGCCAGCCTGCGGCTTCTGTTCCCTACGAGCCGAGCTGCACCCATTAATAAGGCACCAGCGGGGTTCTGTTTGCTGTACTGGAGAACAGTGAGTATTTCTTCTGATAAAAAACGCGTGCTTAGAGTGATGGAACACTTTTTGTTTGAAGACAGCAGTGTTGGGCTGACTGGATCATTTTCACAGGATCCCAGTGTGTTGTTCCAGGATTCGCTTCACAAAAAATGAGGGGAAAGAACTAAGGCTCTTGTTAGCCAGCGAACGTTAGATTTCTCACTGGAAAGTTAAACAAAGTAATAATTAATTTCTGTTAGCTTGTGCTTTCGGAGCCTTTTCATTTACGGTGGAATAAAATCGCAAAGTAAGAAAACGTTACTCCCACCTACCAAGCAGTAGCTCAGCTAACGTTAGCTAACGTAGCCGAAAAGCTAACGTTACACCTATTTTAGCCCTGTCATTCTTTTTGTCCCCTGACTTCACATTCAATGCGGGGCTAATAAACGTTGTTTCGTGTTACAGCAGTGCCAGGTGTTAGCTAGCATTGTTTTAACCTCAGCAACCAAGCAGATAAACAGAAGAGAGCTTTAAAACACTGTTGAGACCCAAACCGATGCAATATAATGATCCTAACCCTCATTATTATAGACAAAACATGACAGTGTGTTGACACACAAGCAGTCCATCACTGTAGCCCAGCTTACAGTTAAGGTAAATATAAGACTTGACTGAAAAATGCCTTTTAACAAACTTTCCGGTGTTCTGGCTAATTGATTGGGAGGTAACGTTAATCCACTGGGCAGCATTATATTATTGTAAAATATCAACTAACTTATGGTTTTAAGGTGCTGAGTCGTGTTATTTCCGCTACCAGAGGACCGTCTTATTAATGTGTGTGTGACCATTCCTTTATTACTGACCTGACACCTCAGACTTTTGTCAGGCACAAATGTTCCCCGGATAAACAAAGAAAATGGATGGATCCATGCTCAGTATCACCTATGCCGCTGAAACTGAGAAACCAATCTGATTATTCAATTTTGAAAGAACTTTTTGACACTAGCAATCACCTGTCTGGGGTGGATGTAAATGAGGATACCTAGTTATTTCTCTGCATGACAAATTTATACTTTTCATGTTATGTTAGTGGACCGTATACATTTATTTCATATCATATAGTTGTTTTTTTTTAATGTCATGAAATATTCTGATTCATAAACTAGATGGTGTTCCCTTACTCCCCATTGGGATCTTGTGTTTCCTGATAAATTAGCTCCAAAATTCAGGTAATTAAGATCCATATTTAAATATTATATTTTATTTAAAATCATATCAAAGTGCAAAGGTCCATTTTATAAAGTAGAAATTGCAGACATGTTTACCTCTTTTTTTGTTTATTTTGCCAAAGTTCGAGGCTAATGATCCATGAAGATGTCTCCTCACACTGAACTAAATGGTTTTAAAATGTGGTTTTACAATGTTTTCAAACTTCTAGCCTATAGGTCTAAAATTAACGTTTGAAAAAATCCATGAAATATAATGTTTTTTTAATGAATTAGACTCCTGTACCATCCAGAACATTGGTAGTGAACCTGCAAACTGTTTAAAACATCTGCACTGGCTGGACCAGACGTTTTGGCCAATGTCACACACGATCATAGGGTAGAGACAAAATGACACATCCTAAAAGATGAGGTATTGAGGAATCATTTCCACTGTAGTTTTGATTTTGTTTGAAATATTTTCTTGGCTACATTCCAAACAAGACATGTTGTAACATGTTGCAAGTAGCTTTTT
The DNA here is from genome assembly GCA_029875015.1 of Lepomis gibbosus. Lineage (NCBI taxonomy): Eukaryota > Metazoa > Chordata > Actinopteri > Centrarchiformes > Centrarchidae > Lepomis > Lepomis gibbosus. The sequence continues at coordinate 7,777 of JAPMOB010230188.1, forward strand.
CTGCAATGACAACACAGTAAAAAGGCTGGGCACGCCTATTTCAGATGCCTTTTACAGGCCATATGATAGGATAAAGTGTGCTTATTTACAAACACCTTTTTTACCCATTGACCATACCAGATGTTTGATATTCAGACAAATTAAATTTTAGATTTTGAAAGAGAAAAGAATTAGGTATAAACAAATTATTTACACTTCAAATGAGAGATTAGGCTTTCATTTTCTCCAACATGCTGTGACTTAAATTGGGGTTGTATATAAAAAAATGTCTGAAAAGCAGATTTAGTGGGATTAATAGGGATGTCCACCCTAATTAAAGCAGGAGGCAGTTGTTGGTTTGGATTGTAGCATGTGCTGCCCGTGGAGTGCGGAGTCCCTGTGCCCCTCAGCAGCTAATGAGAACCAGGCTGAACAATGTGTGTGTGTCTGTCTGCTTGTGTGTGGCAGGAAGAGTTCCTGATTTTTGAGGGTTTGGAGAGACACAGTTAAAAATGAAGCCAGGAATGTGTTTTGGTCCTCTGTAATGTTAGCGTGTTGGGAGTCTTCAGTGAAGGATCTGTGTTTTATAATGCAGTTTACACATGTGGACAGCGAGGAGTGAGACAAATGTTTTGGTGCCAAGTTGTTCTTGCTTATCTCAGTCTTTTATTGCTGGTTTATTGTAAATAAATAAAGTAAATGAAGTGTTGGAAATATGCAGTCGCCAGATTCTAGTGGTTTGCAGGCTGTTTAATACACTTGCCACTTCTTTCTTTCATTAATTATTGCCAATTTGAACAACTCTGAAACTACTTTGGGCAGTCCCTTCTTAAAAATGCTGATATCATGATTTATAATCACAGCTAATTTCAGAGGATGTGCTATACATGGTTGCAATTATTTTAATGTCTCTGGGAATATCATGCCATTGTGGACCAAGTAGCAAATCAATGAGCCAGATATCTTTAATGATTTTTGCATAATGTGAAAGATTACCTTAATTTGTAAGGGGATTTATTTATTAGATTAGCCAAAAACAGACTTTCCTGTCTTGTAATTTTATCTCTAAACAGTATTTCAGGAGAACTGACATTCACCCCTAGGGGTACCCCTCTAGGCTCCATGTCAAAGTGTCCTTCGGAAAGATATTGAACACTGAATTGCCCCCATGGCTGTTCCTTTGGTGTCTGGGTGTGCTTGAATGTAGCACTTAGGCTCAGTGTATGAATGTGTGTAAATGGGTTGAGTGCGATGTGGTGTAACAGAGCTTTGAGTGTTGGGAAGTCTAGAAAGGCGCTACACACATACAGAGGATTTACCCGTAGCTTGATGAATTACTTAAACAACTGATGATGACTTAATCTAATGATTATCTGTACAGTTTTTTTGTAAATCGACCAAATAATTGAAAAATTAATAATAGTGATCAGTAGGGACATGAAAGTAGATATTGAATTGAACATAGAAATGTTTGAAATCTTTTTATTACTGATAGCACCTTAGTCAAAAGAAAACAATTTCTAAACCTCTGTTCCAGCTGAGTGAACCGATCAAAAAATCATCATATTAACAGTGTTTCTAATTTACATGTTCATGTTTGTAAGTATCATTTGAAAGCACCCATAATATGAAGGTATTTGATTTTCAGTGTCAGTGTTGTCTGGCTTCAAATAAAAATCAAGGGCAGTTTTTCATGAATATTTATTATTTTTTGAGTTTGACACTGTTTGCTCTTCCGGTCTTTTCCCCCAGGGTGTTTGTTCCTGTTGGTCACAACAAGGCAACTGAGCTGAACTGGACCTCCAGCTCTGTAGGGAAAATAGAGCCAAGTATAAACACAGTGTGGAGTTTGTCACCATGTTTAATCTGATGAAAAAGGATAAGGAGAGAGAAGGAAGTAGGAAGGAGAAGAAAGATAAGAAGGAGAGGATGTCTGCAGCAGAACTGCGCAGTTTGGAAGAGATGAGCATGCGGCGTGGTTTCTTCAACCTGAAGAGGGAGGCCAAGCGGGAATCCAAGAACAAACTGGAGATCTCTAATCCCATTCCCATCAAAGTGGCCAGCAGCAACGAGCTCACCCTCACTGACATTGAGTCGGACGGCTTGAGCAGCCGAAACAGCATGGTTCTGGACGACCAGCTGAGTGCTGCCAGCTCCACTGACGACCTGAAGGGTGAGGGTGGAGGAGGACAGGACGGACACCGCGGCTCAGTACGTGATCGTGTGGCTCACTTTGGTTCACTTGCCAAGCAGAACTCCTCGCAGATGGGACAGATGATGAAACGCTTCTCCTTTTCCCAGAGGAGCAAAGAGGAGAGCCCTTCAGAGAGCTCCACCCCCTCAGGCCAGAACTCTGCTGCCCCATCCCCGCAGGTGGAGAACAAAGTTTTCAGCATGCTGCGCAAGCAAAGCCTTAAACAGCAGCCTGGAGAACCGGCAACCAAAAAAGTCTGCATTCCCGAAGTGGTCGACAAGACCTTCCCTGCACAGCTGCAGCTGCCCGCTGTGGTTGCACCGAGTGTACCAGAAACTCGTGAGTTGGAGCTCCAACGCCGCAACACTGGCGACTTTGGATTTTCCTTGCGCCGCACCACTATGCTGGACCGCAGCCCTGATGGAGGAGTGTACAGACGTGTGGTCCACTTTGCCGAGCCCGGCGCCGGAACCAAGGACCTGGCGCTGGGGCTGGTGCCTGGCGACAGGTTGGTGGAAATAAACAGACGGAATGTGGAGAACAAGAGCAGGGACGAGATAGTAGAGATGATCCGTCAGTCTGGAGACACTGTGAGGCTGAAGGTGCAGCCCATCCTGGAGCTGAGTGAGCTGAGCCGCTGCTGGCTGAGGAACACTGAGGGGCTGCGCAGGGAGGCCAGACATGTAAGCAGCCTGTCCACTTACTGTGTACAAAAAGATAAAGGTCACTGTTTCACTCTCTGTGGAGCTGTGTTTTGATATCTTGGTCCACTGTCTTTCAGTATTTGACAGGAAGATTTTCTGCAGTAAAAACAGAGCAGTGTCCCAGATTCTAGAGGGTTACAGTATTTGGGTTCTGCTTTACTGACAAGCTGTTGAAAGTCATGATGTCGAAGTGAAAACATTGTCAGCAGAAGCATTGCCATCAGCCTGCTATACAACACAAGTGACATACTTGGAACAACAACCCACATTAGTTTTCCTGCTAAAGTCTCCTTATCTAACTTACAAATATAACACACGTCTTGCACCATAGCTTGTTGAACATTCACCGGAAAAAGTGCACTGCTAATTAGAGATAGGACGTTTGATAATGAGGTGCTGAAGCTTGTTTCACTTTTGCAAAGCATACTGGTTGGAAACAGAGCTTTGAATCTTGTATCAAATTGCCATTCGCATGTGACAGATGACATATGACATGATAAATACAGCAGCTAACTTTGAGATGAATTTGACTTTCCCTAGCGGAAATAGGATCTGACTCAGGTCAGTATCATTTCAAATCAGCATCTTGCGGTAGCAGCAACAGCTGTGAACATCCACCAGATGTTGCAAAATGACAGAATGCAGCCCTTGAGATGACTGAGACAACGGAGATGTTTGAGGCGCCTTTTGGTGTTGATTCTGTATAGCAAAATGTTTGGATAGTGAGTAAATATTCTGAAAAATGATCTTTGCCAGTGGGGTCAGTGAAGTGAGAGACAGATTACATTCAGTCCACAGTAGGGCTAAGCCTATTGAGAGAAATGTTGTCATGCTCCATTCTCTTTTTTATGAGCTCCTTTGCGCTTTGAAATGACTGCACATGCTGAAATTCAAACCCGCATCAAGAGTTAAACGAGCATGTTACCGCTTCACTCACTGCTATTAGATGTGTATCAAACAAACAGTTGTATTGGTGATCAGAAAGAGCATTTCTTTTATTAAACACAATATAAGCTTTAGGCTGCGTTGTTAACCTGTGTATGGTGATGTTTATGAATTTAAAAATCCTACATGTTTACGGGTCACAAGGAACTCATATTTGAAAGAATGGGAAGGATGGGTCCTCCATTGTGCAGCAAAGGCTCTTACATACCTTCAACAAGCCAGCATCAGTGCTCACTCAGCTTTGCATGGTTTTCATTGCTGTCAATCAAACACAGACACGCCCCTCCAGCTGACTGAGACGAAAAGGAGCATTTCTCATTTTCTCTCCTTTTTAATAATAAATAATTAATATTAACCATACTTGAAAAGAACATGTAGACATTATTTGTGATGACTAAATGTGATTTCAGGTGGACTTTAGTTTAATGGCACTCTATGTTGATGTTACATTCCGTTTTATTTATTTAGCTGACACTTTTATCTGAAGCAACTTACATGATTCCTGCAGTGTGTGGGTTGTATCCACGTTGTTGAATGCACTTATTGTAAGTACATCAACTTCATCACATACATATCCTAAACTGATTCAAGTACTACATTTAGAACAATTACAAACAGTAAGATAGAGCAAGATTCTTTTTCGTGGATGAAGTCTGAACAGATGAGTTGCAGTCCTGAGTTTCTGCTTTCCTGATGTCAGTGGGGAGCTCACCAGGACAGCAAGCTGTCGTGATTTTGTTGAGCGGTAGCTGGGCCCCACTCATAATACGGGAGAAGCAGCCAATTGTTTGTCTAAGCACAACAGAAACAAAGATTAAACATTTTCTCTTAACAGAGCTTAACAAAACTCTTCTAAACTGTAACCTGTCCCATGTTTTCTAGAAACACTCCAGGTTAAGCACAGCAGTGTCTCATTCTCATGGGTATTTGGGTTCTGCTTTATAGACACATCTTTCTGTGTTCTTCTTATTACAGTTATGGTAAGATGTTTGTAAGAAGCCATATCTGGAGGCAAATAGAGTCAAGTTTCCTTGCTGATGTTATTTAAGCCTTTTTTTATTTTAAGAGTTTTGGTGCCCATTTTAGTGCTGTATACAGAGTCCAGATCATATTATTCGTGTTTGTCAGAGATCAACAATAGAACACTGCATTGAATCACCCACACTTATTTTCTCTGAGACTGAAAAGCTCTTTCTCTTTCAAAAATTATGCAACAAGTACAGAGCACTAATCTGCACTGCAAACAGTTGACATAATACTGTGTGTGTTTCTCTCTTTAGATAAATCCTAATCCTCCTACTCCTTCTCTTGCACATACTAGTCAACCCAACTCAGTGCTGGAAAACTGGTAGTTCTATGCAAAATCAGATGTTGAGCACCCCCCTATAGCCAAAATGGTATGATCCTTGTTTCGTAAGGGCTCTGCAAAGCTGGCTCCTTCTATGGAACCATAGAATCTTTGACTCTTCAGGGTCACCCTTAGTGGGTTATCAGTACTTTTAGAAGATAATCAGCACATTTTAACAATACCACAGTAGTGATCGTTTTGGTCACTCTTATCGTGATATGACATTTTCACACCGTTTCATCTCTAGTCTCCAGCACACATCTGCCCAAGAGAGGAGTAAAACTTTAATGCGTCGTAAAGCACACATGGACTCTCTTCAGGTTTGCCTCGGCAACAGCATCCAGCAAAAACTGTGCATGCTGAAATTCCCTGCAGTAGAGTGGTTTAGGTTCTGCTGGCTTCGCAGGGCAATTTGAGCAAAGGCACCAGCAGTCAGTGTTTGCTCTCGGCAGCTCAGGTACTGGAGGATCTGTGCCAGCCATATCCTCTTGCAAAGTTGCAACTGCAATGGCAGCCTGCATCTCTCTGCTGCATTTCTTCTCTGGCCCAAATAAATATGACTTAATAGCCAAAACCTTGTAAAATGTATCCTCCTCTATAATATCTGCACTTGTATTTTGGGATGCCATTTTCACTGTTGCCCTGCTTTTTCATCCAAACCCCGGATTCCTTTCCTGATGACTCATAGTATTTATGTCGAAAATGTTTACTCATCTGCTGCAGTCTTGGTTGCTGGATATAATGCCATCACAGAAAACATCTTTAGTATTAAAAACCCTATAGAATAGTGCTGAAATGATTAGTTGACTAATGAAGATTTGCTGCTTTCCTCCATTTTGTACTTGTGACTATCTTTGGGTCTGGGACTGTTGTTTAGAAAATGTTTCAACAATTTTCTGATTGATTCATTGTTTAATCAATTATATAGAGTAACCTTGTATAATCTGTTATTTTTTTCTTTTGAAGCTGTTGAAACAGTCTTAAAAGTCATCACATTGTTCTTGTTTGTCAACAGTAGCTCAGTGTCCTGTAGGGCCTGCTTGGCAGCATTAGAAGCTTTTGTCTGTCCGCCTCCATTGGCTTTGGTTCAAGGGTCCTTGTGACAGTCAGACTGAAAACACGGCACTCCCCCAACCACCATAACTGAATTTATCTGCTCTGAGTGGCAGGGAGTCTACGTTGCCCATGTTTCCTTACTAGGGCTAAATCAGTTCTGAAACCAAGTCAGAAAGCGCGACACAAGTCCACGGCCTTGTGTCGTCGTCCAGAGGGACAGAACCACAACACACCCACACACTGGACTGTTGAGCTTTCATTAAGACAGTGTAACTGTGGAAGCTGCGTCTGGTGTGGGGGGTTAATTTTCCACCATATTTTAGTGTTTATTTACTATTTGAATCTGCTCCCTCTCTTCTCTTCTGCCCCTCCTCTCTGTCTCTCTCCCTGTATGTGCCTCTGCTCACTTTCTCCATCTGCAGTATGTTTCATAAAGTTGTCGCATTTAATAAACTCACCCACGACTTAGTTTTCACTGCAGCAGTTGCGCTGCATGACCAACGTATTACTGATTGATATCTGCAGTGGTTCTTTCTCTTAAAAAGTTTCACCGTATCTGTGTCTTTTTATATACTGTTGCATGTAGCGTAATACCAGATAACCATTGATCGTTACACCCGTGTTCCTTACGGGAGACTTTTTATCCACAGTGGCTGTTTATTGGAATAATCCAACTATGACCTATAACTGACTGATTGAGAGCAGGTTTGGCCCAGGTTAAAGTAGTTCAAGCCATAAGTCTACTAGTCTTTTCACATTTATGATATAAATTTAATTACTAAAAGTGAGCTGCTCGTTCACAGCACTGTGATTCTGATTCTGAATGTGTCTGGACTACAAGGAAGGAGGAATAAATAGCTTCCAACTTCACAAGAACAAGTTCTCAGCATCTTATCAACACAAAGGTGACGTATACTACAAAGTCTCTTCTCTCCCGCCTGAAGCCACTCCTGTTCATGCAGTGTCTTTGTCGTCCCGGAGTCAGAGCCCTGTCTGGAGAAGCTGTAAATCACCTTTTGTACGCCAGTCTCAGAGGCTGTTTTTGGCCCTGGTCCGGCTCCACTTCCAGAGTTTGAGGTTGTAATTTAATGCGACCATCCTACCAATGAAAACTACACTTCTTAGTCGAATATTAGGGGGCAGCCTGATATAAGAGATTTACTTTTGGTCGTGTGAGGAACTGCTGTAATCTCCAAGGAGCAAACAGAAAGTGTTTAATTGTATAGACATTGTTGGGTCAAAATTGTTTGGGCACCCTTTGCCCTCCTTTAACTGCAGTGCCAGTGTGTGTGCCCATTCAGGCAGAAACTTTACCTATGGTGTTCAGGCTATGACATAAGACTTCTCAAGATATTGTGTTCTAAAAGACATGGACTGTTTCTCAATACCGAGTTCGCCAAGTTTGTACTTCTGTACTTTAAAGGTTGGACTTGGAAAGTTTGGCTCAGGAGTACAAACTCGGAACGGGCAATTGAGCAATTAGAACAGCAGCGGACTTGCTGACCGCCGGACCTGTTAGCGGGCGGGACCTCACATCCCCCACAATGTTGTAGCAATTTTCAAATCAACTTTATCAAATAATTGCCATTTTCTACTATTTGAAAGGTTCAGAACACCGCTGCAGGATGGTGGCAGCAGTACCATCTCTACTGTGTTACATCGCTGACATTGTCATGTTTGACTTTAATGATACAAAATGACAAATTTTAAAATGCTTTGCTTCAGTGTAACATCTCCAGCATCTCCTGTCTCTTCATCTGTTGGTCAATTGCTGTAGCAAGTGAGAGCGTGTTGTACCCAGAATGCCACTTTGCTACAGTGTAACATCTCCGGCCTCTCTTTTGAGAGAGAGTGAGCTGTGGCCAGCATGTTGTGTGGCGGTCTAACAGTTAATGGGTACCAATAAATATACTTAGAAATATGTCCCATAGATCTCAACAGCTCGCACTCCCCACTGCACTTCCTGGTGTCCTCAGCAGTATGCCTGCCAAGTGTGAAGTTGATGGGATGAATGCTTAGACTGACAGAGATTCCTTCTTTTATAGTTAGATGAGCCTATCTCTGATTTGTGTGTGTGTTAAACAGCAGGCCTTACTGTCTCCCTCTTTGTCCTCTTCACAAGCTTCACTACTGGTTTAAATAAAGATGAGTCAGCAGGAGGGCCATCATTCAGTCCTGACAAAGGCTTTAAAAGGGACTCATCTGCCAGGTCACATTTACCCCAATTCCAGCAGCAGCTGCTAACTTTGCCACATATTATTATATTCCTGATTAAAAATAGTACAGTTCCTATCAGCAATAAGAATGAGGAAACATTTGTTTTCATGATCTATTAATAATCTGATAATTTTCTCCATGAATCAATGTCAAAAGATGCCCGTTTACTATTTCTCAGAGCCCACGTGATGTCTTCAAATTGTCATCAATCTTAAACCTGGATCTCGATCAACAGTTACTTTCGTCAGCTGGGGTTAAACAGTCGAAGTCATTCAGCAGCACTGTGTCTTCCACACAAACATGAATACATAAGATTTAATCAGGATTTGGAATAAGACAGAAAGGCCCAATGCACCTATTATTTAGCTGTGACCAGTATGGCAGGATATTCTGAAATAAAGGATCTTAGAGGAGTTCTGGTCCAGGTCCCTGAGTTGCTCCAGTAAAACCTGATGGGCAGCATTCAGTGCTGTAAAGGTAGACACAGATGATTGGGACTGACTGCCCTTAGCTTTTCTAACCAACCAGGCTGTATCGTAGGACGCTGGTGCTTCACTCGTGTCTTAGCTCCTGCTTTCTGTCACATAGCTTCTCCCTATTCCTCTCCTCTTGTGTCAGCAGGTTCTGGGATTTTCCAGTTGCCTTGGCATTAGCTCTGTGATTAATTTGAATATATCATTTATATGCTGCATTTGATCAGTTCAATAAAATCACTATTGAATTGATATTTAATGCAAAAACAGACAGTGTCTTCTTAAGCTCATTTGCGGAAACTGGCTCCTGATACTGTAGGTCTTTTTAACTTGCAGCAGTTGAAGCTTGATTTATCTGTCTATTGACCAAATGTAGACTTACTCATTCTATTTTAAATCAAATACTGTAGTAACAGTAATCCAGTAGTTACAGATATTTTAAAGCACATCCGCTCACATAGTCTCTCATTCTCCTTGTCTGCTGTGCACCATGGTGTAGCCTCACCATGACTGTCAACTTTGGCACAGTTATTGTTATTTTGACCCATTCAGGAAACAATTTTGACTTAACCAGCTTCCACTTTTCTACACCATATCAAACATGTGTGCTTCCTGTGCTCACACAATTTCCTCAGGCATCTACATAAATGAAAGTTTTAACGTGCAGTAAAAAATTCAAACAAATTTCTCTGGTTTTAAGCAAGCTGGTGGAAAAGGTTTGCTGCACTATTGTACTTCAGCAATTGGCAGACATAAATATACCTTATTACTAAAGATGTCTTGTGCCAATCTGAGCCTATCGCGTTTTGTCCACCCCAGCCTGCTTGCCTGGCGAGTGCCACTGCATTGGGCCATGGAAAACATTTGTGAACCACTAGCATTATAGCTCTAGAGATCGACCAATTTGTTGTTTACAAACTATAAACTACATACTGTAGCTTTTTGAGCTGCACACACCCCTGAGTCACAGGGAATATCTGTGCCGACATTGTAAACCTAAAGCCTAGTTCACACTACACGATTTTTAGCCTGATTTGCCAGTTGCTGAGCTCCGTGACCGTCAGGCTGCGATCGGGAGTAAATCAGCGCTCGGTGGTTGCCAGTCGTTATGTGTGAACTACTCCACGACACACCAAAATGGCTCCCCGACACATTTCTGACACATCGCCGACGTTTGCCAGATATCTAGCGTGCAAAATATCTGGAAGAGTCGGCAGACTCGACATCCACATCCAGCCAATGAGAGCAGACAGCTGCTTTGCACTGCAAAACACTTTTACTCCCCTCCAGAGCTGGAGGGGAGCTGTAGCTCTGACAATTTCTGCTACCTGCATGTGCTGATCCATTCTTTCACCCAGATTCTTTGTCTGTAGGTTCGCCTCATTTCCCGTTTCACATTTCATGTGTTTTCTTGACCAAACGTGGTTTGGAAACCAGCGTCGGGTGACAGAGCCACTGTCAGCTCCTGTAGTCTGCGACCCCCCTCTCACCAATAGTGTAGTGTGAACGCCACGACTTCATGACTACTGTCACAAGACGGCAAGTTGTGTAGTGTGAACGGCACGGCCATCGGCCGACACTGAAAGTGGTGTAGTCTGCATGAACCTTAAAAGGGCACATCTACTCACCTGTGGAAGAGACCCAGTCTGTCCTGAGAGTGATTGTTGATTAGTTTGCCAGGGCTCCAAACTATATCGGCCTATAAAAATACAGTATTGGTCATCTGACATTTCATTTAAATTGAATAGTACTTTATTAGGGTCGGTTTAGTGTGTGTAATACTTGATTACAGTATTTGCAGTAGGATTTGAGGGTCGCAGGTGACTGCACTGTATAACGTACAAATTGTGAGAGTAAGGTATATATAATGTAAATATTGAACTTGAATTAATTTCTAAATACTGATTTAGTTTTACAGCAGTTCTGACTTCATTCGATTATTCAACAACATGGTGAACCACACGGAGAAACAGACTCTGATGACATGGAACAAAGATTCACAACTGGTTTTAAACTGGGAATGTCGAAGTTATCTGATATGCATCCCAAACCTCTCTAACACTAGGACACCCATATTGAACTGTTAAGACTCAGATTGTGATCATTTTAGAAGAAAAAGTAATAAGATTTACATAAAGAAATTGGGTTACCGCCAAACCTTGTGACTAGGGCTGCACAATTAATCTAATTGCAATCGCAGATTTTTGCAAGGGCCAAATGTGCTATTTGCATATTTAAAAACACAAACACAGGGAGGGACTTGTTGCAGATATTCATTGGCGTTTACAGTAGCCAATAGCTCTGAATGTGCGTCATGCAGACTGGTTCCAGCTCCAAGTGAGTAAACACCTGTCCTGGACCGGGTCCGAACACAGTCTCCGAGACTGACAGAGGCCAGTTGGACCATAGAGTGCTGAGGTTAAGGAAGCAAAGTAGCCCAAAATCTCAAAAAAGTTGTTGTTATAAATACTGTTCAGTAATCTTGTTCAGATAAAGTGTGGAGTGGTTTGTGTTGGTGCTGCTGGGGTATCATGTATCCTTTCCTGGTTGAACAACTAAGTCCCACAAGCCGCAATTCACCAGTCACAGTAGAGTTGTCTCTGATGTGGGTTTTATAAAGCTGTTTACAATGTGGCTAAATCTGTATTTGTGGACTGGTGTTCACTGAAGACATTTGGGTTTAAGATCAAAAGATGAGTCTGAGACAAGAGTTCAGAATTACAGCTCTCATTTCCTGGTATTCACATCTAGATGTGTTAAACAACTCAGGACACACCACCCTTTGTTTGAACCCACCCATTTTTTCAAGTGAACAAAACTATTGGAACATGACTGACAACCAGAGAGCTGTCTATGGGAGAAAGCAAGCCATTGTCAAGCTGAGAAAAGAAGGAAAATCGAGCAGAGCCATTGGACAAACATTGGGCATAGCAAGCACAACAATTTGGAATGTCCTGAAAAAGAAAGAAAGAAACTACTGGTGTACTGAGCAACAGACGTCCAACAGGTCGGCCAAGGAAAACCACAGTAGCTGATGACAGAAATATGGTGAGAGCTGTGAAGAAAAGCCCCAAAACATCAGTGACATCAGCAACGACTTCCACAGTGCAGGGTGAAGGTATCACAATCCACTGTTGGAAGAAGACTCAGAGAGCAGAAATACAGAGACCACACCACAAGATACAGAAAATGCAGTCTGACACTGAAAGGCCAGATTGAAATTTGCAAAGAAGTACAGAGATCAGAATACCAGGAAGTAAAAGCTCTAATTCTGAACTCGTTTCTCATACTCATCTTTTGATCTTAAACCCAAATGTCTTCAGTGATCAACAAAAACAAAGAAATTTGCCTTACTGTTCTAATACTTTTGGAGGGGACTGTATATCGCGATTTCAATACTTTCCACAATAATTGCAATATGTCTTTTCTCCAAATTGTGCAGCCCTATTTGTGACTGAACTTACTTCTGCACCTTTTGGATTTTACACTTTGCACTAGTGCTGAATGATTAATTCCATTTTTAATAATATCACAATATGATAAAATTAGATTTTCAATGCATCCCCATGCAAAGTTTGCATGCTACGCTGTACCGTTGTTGTACCATGGCCTCAAGCTTGACAGAACCTGACACTGTACAAACTTTAGTGTCAAACAGGGAATGAAATTAGCACCTGTGGGTACATTGTTGGCCGTAGCAGGTTAACTCACCGGGCCGCAGGCTACTTTGACTGACACGGAAAATGCACAACAGAATGACGTGTAGTAAGCTTAGCTTATTGTGGCGATCAGCAGATACGCCTGCGTTCCACACACACAGCCACCAGTCAGCTCAGGAAATATCTGTGAAACAGAGTTTAAAACCTAACTCACTGATCCGGAAGAGGCTCATTCTGTCTGAGTTACAGCCAGTGTCCTGCTTACCAGCAGCATAGGCCAGCTAAAGGGGCGGGGGACTCCGGTAGTCGGAGAATTATAGATCTATTAGACGTGAGAGGCGTCACTTGTTTTTATTTTCGTCGGCCAACTTTTGTATTGAACCTAGGGCTGGACAATATAACAATAATTATCACGATATAATTTTTTTTCAATAACAATATAACAAATGTTCAATAAATATTCTATAAATGTTTTGATTTAATTCACTTAAATCATACAAAGATTAGGACTTAATTTTTGTATTAAGATGTTTATTTTGTAGAGGAAAAGGGACTGAAAAAAAGCTTGTACTTAATTTTACTCATGCATATTTGTTGACAAAGATTTTATCAGAATTTTTTTGAATGTTCTACCTCAGATTTGTGAAGTGATCCACTGTTTGGCAAAATCAGCCTTTCAACTTAAAAGAAATAAAGATTTGGTACTTATCCTGATGATTATCGATATCAAAACTTTTTATCGGGAGAACATTTTTGGCCATATCGTCCAGCTCTAATTGACCCTCAAATTGAGTGTTTTTTGTGTCCTTGCCTGGTCTGCCTGGTCTGGCTGTGGCTCAGGAGGTAGAGCGGGTTGGGCACTAATCGGAAGGTCAGCGGTTCAATCCCCGGCTCCCCCAGGCTGCATGTTGAAGTGTCCTTGAGCAAGATACTGAACCCCGAATTGCCCCTGGTGGCTGTTCCGCCACTGTATGAATGTGTGTGAATGTTTCTGTTTGAGCGCTTAGGCTCAGTGTGTGAATGTGATGTAGTGTAAAAGCGCTTTGAGTGGTCGAAAAGACTAAAAAGGCGCTATAAAAATACGGAACATTTATTGTTTTTCTGTTTTGAATAATACTGAAGATAAAGAGCTCAAAAATAATTGCATATGAAATCACAATATTGGTTAAAAAAATCAGAGATGGAAGGTGTACATCAGTTTTGTAACCTGAAATATTCTCATGCTTCCCATGATAAAAATGTACTGCTAAGGAAGCTGGGACCTCCTTGTGTGGTATAGCTTTATCTGATGTTTTCAAATATTTTCCAAATCACACACATAACAAGCCTGATAATTGTGACAATGTACAGTACAGCGAGGAAATAGTTAAGCAAACTTGTTAGCTCGTAAATCTGCTGGAGACTTCTGCCCCAAACAAATCTGAAACTTGCTGCAGGAATCCAGATTGAAGGGGCCTGGAAGGAGAGGCGAGGGTGGAGCGTGAGAGAGTGGAGGTTAAAGTTGCAAGAAGCTATCTTCACTTGTCTTAACAGGCGGACTGGAAACAACGGGAAGCAGGCCTTTCCCTTTAGGTCTCTCTCTGGTATTTGTGGAATCTGCTTTGGAACAAATAGGCCACTTCCTGACCCTTTACCCCAGGGATTTTCTTAGGGAGGAAGAGGAAAGTTCTGAGGCTAAAGGCTGATGGATTCTTAGTCTTAACTATTTTCTCTCATGCATTAGTTTCAGTATTAGTCCTCACTACAATAGTGACACACGCCTTTGCACTTAAAGGCCAAACCACGCTAAAGGACTCATCTAAGTGTTGTCCATCTCTCAGAACAGACTTACTTCTTGTCAGTCCACACCAACTCAAACACTGAACTGATGTGAATGTGGTTAATATGTAACGGCCTCTAATTTATGCTCTTTATATATTTTTGCCATAGCATTAGAGGAGAAGAAGCACACGTTCCTTCTCCTTGTGTAAAGGAGTAAAATATGTATATAATAGGTTGTTAATAAACTCTGAAACATTTTTTACTGTGCTCCTAAATTTAGGAGGGCATGTTCTCTAAAGTTAGCATAGAGCCAATCTTAAAAAAATCCCCAATTTGAATAAAGTGATATGATCTGTTTTGTAACGACTTGAATGAGCAGGATTGGTAGATTGCTGTTTGTGGACAACACGCCATTCAAAGTTGGACAGAGGGCATCGGTGGTCCAGTGAGTGGCGTTAGCGAGAGCAAAGCTGCTAATCAGAGAAACAGAACGTTGTTGAATTTTTGAAAATTTAGTCAACCCATCCTGTTTTTTGACTAAAGGTTTTAGTTGACTGAAGGTCTGGACATTTTAGTCTTATCTTAGTCAAATAAAGCCGTAATTATTTTATTTTGTAGTTTTACATTCTAATCAGTCTAATCTAGCCAAAACCAGTAATTATTGGTTTTTAAGTGAATGATCCACAACACAGCCTGTCAGTTGGCTTAACGTAGCTTAAACAAAACCACCTAACATTTGTTGAGCTACAGTACATCAGTGTCTTTGTGGTGAGCCTTAATGTGTCTCTTCAGATTTATGGGATTCCTACCAGTTATTTTATGGCTGCATTGCTTCCCTTCTAATAACGCAAATATCACAAAAAAACATGGTATTAGATGTTGAGATACAAACTGAACACTGAAAAGTAAGACTAAAGACAGGTCTTTAAAAGTTTCAGGAAGTAGTTTCCTCAGCATTGAGTCAGAGACAACTAAAACGATTCCAGTATGTCTGAGAAGGTCTGGCTTGTTTTTTGATGACACCACTTAGCTGCAGGCCCAAACAAGATGACCTCAATTGTTGGTTGACTCAGGGCGGGGCTGCATTATGTGTGTGGTCTGTCATTCTGATAGCTACTTCAGTTTTTCTTTGCCAAAGATTATCAGCATCTGTGATCTGCCGTGTGACAAGGACTTCAATCATCAGAGTGTATATTAGTCTGTTGTTTTGGTTTGTTTTTTTACTTTATCTGCTGTGTGTGTTCTTAGAAAACACTCTCCTCCTGGCTGTAGGTAGTGAGTCACATAGTGTATTGTGAAGTCCGAAGTAGTAATGAAAAATAAATAGCAGTCTAATAAAGTTACACCTCTCAGCTCGTCCTGTGTACTGCTGTAAACAGTGAGCACTTTTTTACTTTTTAGGAGAACATGACAGCTCTTAGCACACAGATTTACCCCTTTGAATCCTAGCCTGTTTCTGCTATCTTTATTGGCAGGATTATGGATCACATTACATTAAGCTTAGTTCACATTACACTATTTTGAGCCTGATTTGCCGGTTGGCAAGCTCGGCGTCCGCCGGGCTGTGATCAGGGGTAAATCAGCCAGTTGTTATGTGTTTACTACTCAAAGACGCATCAAAACGGCTTCCTGACACATCACCGACGCCAGCCAGATATCTAGCATGACTCCACATCCACATCCAGCCCACGAGAGCAGGCAGCTCTCACCACAAATATCTTTCACTCCCCTCCAGCTCTCTCTGTAACTCTGACAATCAATGCTACCTGCGTGTGCTAATTCATTCTTTCATCCATACTCTTTGTCTTTATAATTGCTGTCTTTATAATAACAGACAGCGGTTTCATGTGTAGGTTTGCATCATTTCCCGGTTCACATGTGTTTTCTTGATAAAATGTGGTTTGGAGATCAGCGTCTGGACAGAGTCGCTGTCAGCTCCTGTAGTCTGTGACCCCCTCTCACCGATCAGTCACGTATTGTGAACGCCACAACAACTTCAAGACTCCCGTCGCAAGACGGCAAGTTATGTAGTGTGAACGAGCCTTTAGCTAGGCATGCCATATCACAGTAACGGAATGGTACTGTATATGTTTGATTTCTTAGTTGATTTATGAACATTTATCTACGTATCATCAAAGTCTAGCTAATTCCATCATAAATGCAAATGTCTGTGGAGCACATTTACTGAGAAAATGTGTGCTGCAGTTTGAATTGACTTAGTGGCCACAGTCTGCATCTCATTACACAGTCAGGTCCTGGACTGTACCTGGTACTGACCTTCAAGACACAAACTGTTAGTGAAGGAACACTCAGGTGCTGTTCAGTGGTGAGATTCAGTTGCGGTTCGATTCCCCATGAGAAAACTTGAAAAACGATGTGAATAAATGATTATTGTTTTATTTTACATGTTCATGGGTAACAAGGAGGATATGACATGATATTAGACAGATGTTAAGATAACTTTTTGTAATATTTGCAAAAACTGTCACTATATCTTGACAGCAGTACATAAGACATAAATTCAGGTTCATCTGGCTCCTCCTGCTGCTGTGCAAGAATCCACCCGGCCCTGGTCAAAACTACCAATTAGATCCAGGATCAGTCTGTAACGCAGTGTCAATCAATGCTCCTGCACACGCCTCCCTCCCACTCAGTCAAGCTCAATAACTTCAGATGTTTTGCAAACACAGTGTCTGAGAAAGAACCAGCAGCAATGGAAGAACTGCACATCCCTCCTTTTCCAACAACAGCGTGTAGTATAAAATGTGTGTGTGATCACAGCCAGGCTCCACACAGAGCTTCAGGCTCATTATGGTCAATGCCATGGTGCTCGAAGCATGATGACAACCAGTGGGGAATAACTTTTGAGG